>PVKM010031919.1:0-16659 GCA_004027735.1 Carollia perspicillata | reverse complement strand
TTCACTTAGCATATGTATCATATCCTTATTAACATACTGAAATCAGTTTTGAGTCCATAAGTAATATGCTCAAAGAAGAGCTATGGCGATAGAGTGCTTGACAATGAAAGCTATGAGAAAAAGTTAAGGAAAATGGTGGGATTTCTACGCAAGGGGCCTCAAAGTGCCAGGGAACCTTGAAAAGAAGGTGAGCCAAGGATATATAGAAGGTCATCTTTGGTGCTGATCAGCCAGGGACCTGGGAAGCTCTGCAGAATGTTACGTGCAGTCTCTACATGAAAGAATTCAGAATACTTAAGCTACAGAATGTAAAACTAAGAAGCAACCTGGTACATAGGGAGATTACATGTTAAGAAGTGTGACTTAGCTGTTTTTGTAAAAGGGCACATTTAGGAATTTAAGGGGCTTTGACCCCAGTAAAATATGTCAACATACATTGTTTAAAATGCAATTCCAGAAAGTTGGTGGATCCTAGGTCAAGAACCCATTAAAAGTACATAATCTCCATGGAAGAAATAATATGGGAAGATTAACATAAACCACACCACTAGAATTTTGAATATATCAGGAACATTTATTTGATAATAAAAGCTACTAAATGCCACAATGAGATACTAATGCCAACACAGATCTTATAAATGGGGAAAATTCTCATTTTTCTGGAACTATTTAAAAATAAGAGTTTGGACAGTTCTCACTGTTTCTTCAATCTGTTATGTGCCAAAATGTGTGTAATATGTCTTCTTCTTAACCCGAATATAAGAATGTGGTTATCAGAATAGTATCCAAATAACATTTCTCTGACTAGTACTCTAATTGCCACTAATTTATTCAGAAAAATTTCAGGGTGATCTCAGGTGTGTTCTCACACCTAGTTCTCTAGGCTGTAATCTCCAATTTTTAAAAATAACCTACTCCTTTCAAGGTTTTTGAGCACAGATCTATAAGACTATTAATTTATTTAGAACTTATATATTATACTTCTTTACTAATATTCCAAGCGAATTACTAGAGATATGAAAAAAGGAATTAAGAAAGATTAAATAAATAAAATATAGACTTCATAAAAATTCCTTCCCCCATGGGATTGTCTTGCACACCCCTGGGACTTATGTGCCCCACTTTGGAGACCACTATACAACATCCTTCCTTAAGCAAAGGCACTTTGCTTGCTCACAAGGAAAAGAATGGGAGCTTTTTATTGGGGACCTGGGACAGAGAGGAACTTAACAGGATCCCGCATCATAACCCATTTTTACTAGTTACATCAACGAGAAAGACCCATCGGGAAACAGAAGATATAAGTACCAGCCCAATCATGGAACTTGGGCAATTTCTTTAAATGTTTTCATCTGTTTTCTATTTTGTAAAACTGAGTGGTTTGTTGTGATGATCAAATAGGCGATATAATAATGTATGTATTTTCTTAAGGTGTCGACATATGGCAGCTGTCATGCTGGGTTCTTAATATACTGTGTGTCTCTCTGATCACTACGATAACTCTTCTGGATAGAAACTATTTTATCCCCTTCACAGATGAGTGAGTTGTGGCTCACAGATGTTATGGTCAAGGTTCCTCATCCACTTAAGAAGCCTAGTTTGGATTTTGTTGCAAATCACTTATCATCATGCCGTCTCTCAAACTGAAGTTCTAATTCCATTTGTGAATTCCAAAGGTTGGGGATGTTTAATCACTAGATTCTTTCTCATGTTGCACTCAACAGTAAGCTCAGTACTTTCAAACATTTGTTTGATTATGTAAAAATGAGATAGTGACCTTAAACTAAATACAAGGTCACATAATGATTATGAAGCTAGCAATAAATTCAAAAGTCCCATTTCAGTCCCTTTTCTTACTTCAGCAACTCGACACAAATGCTTGGTAAAAAATAAGAAACTTTGTGGTAAATGTATTTCATTCAAAAACATGTCCTTCAAAATTAATTTCTAAAATATTTACATACCTCTGTAGATATAAATTCATACTTAGATGTTGATTATTGAGAGTGATATTTATACATGACTCAGATTATACTGGTGTTCATTAGAGCTTATCCGAAACTAAATCAATACTTGACCCACAGGTCTCTGCATACAGAATGTAAATTTGATCTGTTCTTAGGTTTGTGGTTGTGGTTGGAGTTCACAGTACCTATTGTTATTTATAATCTTATTTTTCCTCCAGGCTGCCTTTACTCTCAACTCGGTGCCTTTGTTCTTGCTTCTTCCTCCGTTTAATAAGTCCTCCTTAATTCTTTTAATGAATCTATAATTGCACTTACCAGTAAAACTCCCATTTCCCTCTGGTTGACCCTACCCAATTCATACCATTCTGTCATGACTAAACACCTCTGTAGTTTTTCTCAGGAGCAGAGATGGATATCTGCATGTACGTACAGAAGGAAATCAATAAACCTCGACTAGCTATTAGTGACTTTAATTTTTCTGTCTCCTGGGAGGTTAATACCAATGAAGGTAATTAAAAAGATGACTGTACTGGCAGACTTAGACTTCAGACTTTTCTCTGGCTTTCCATTCCCCCGAGACTCAGCCTCAAATTTGAACTTGATCTTAGATGCTATATGTCAGAAAAACTACAGAGCTTGTCATTATGTTCTCTAATCGATATGCTGATATTCTGGTCCCTTCTTCTGCTCTCCCTCACCCCCATCCTTGTTATCAAATACACCATCACCTTGCTTAACCCTTGTATTGAGAGGCTTACAAAGAGAGCAGGATGTGAAAGCTTTAAAAAGGGAAATATGATTTTTTTAAAAGCTCCCAAGATAAATTTGAATTACTTTATTATGTAATTTGAGCCAAATCTGAGAAAGTTCAAGAGAATTTTTCAACAGTAACTGGACACTCCCATGATTTTTTTATAGAACATCTGCTTGATCTTAGAGATAATGTATATTAGCAAACTTCTAAAGTCATATTTCTCAATGCAGTTTTCTATCCTTTTATTCAAGACAATATGAAAGGGTGGCTTTATATAGAAATGACAATGGGTTTCATTTCTCTTATTTACAAAAATTCCTTTCCTAATATACAATCCCACTGAAAGAGCTCTATTTCTTGTCATTTATTTAATTTTTTATAAAGATTTCATTTACTTATTTTTTAGAGAGAAAGGAAGGGAAGGGAAATAGAGGGAGAGAAACATCAGTGTGTGGTTTCCTATCACCTGCCCCTCCGCTGGGGGCCTGGCCAGCAACCCAGGCATGTGCCCTGACTGAGAATCAAACCAGCGACCCTTTGGTTCACAGACTGGCACTCAATCCACTGAGCCACACCAGCCAGTGTGAAAGAGCTCTATTTAAGATTTTTACGTGCCACATTGCCTGTCACACACACATACAAATTGCCATGTGGTAAGAGTATGATATGGACGATGGAAGCTGGAAAGTAATAATGCGAAGGAGGAGGCACAGCTGTTTTTTCAATTCAACTTTAGTTTGTATTGGTTTCAGGAGTATAGCTTAGTGGTTAGATAATCATATACTTTACAGGGTATCCCCCTAAATATAGTGTTCCCTTAAATATTTCCAGTACCTAAATGGCACCAAACATAGTTGTTACAATACTATTGACTGTATATATTCCCTATGCTTCACTTACATCCCCATGACTGTTTTGTAACTACCAATTTGTACTTCTCAATCCCTTCGCCTCTTTCACCCAGTCCCCACAAACTTCCTCCCCTCTGGCAGCCACCGTATTTCTCTCTGTGTCTATGAGTCTGTTTCAGTTTCATTTATTCATTTATTTTGTTCTTTAAATTCCACATATAAGTGAAATTATATGGTATTTGTCTTTCTCTGACTGACTCATTTCACTGAGCATAATACCCTCTAGGTCCATCTATTCTGTTGCAAATGGTAAGAGTTCATGGGCAAGTAATATTCCATGGTATGTATATACCACAGCTTTTTATCCATTCATCTACTGATGGGCACTTGGGTTACTTCTATATATTGGCTATTGTAAATAATGCTGCAGTAAATATAGGGGTACATGTATTGTTTCAAATTAGTGTTTTGGATTTCTTCAGATAAATTCCCAGAAGTGGAATCAATGGGTGACGGAAGATCCATTTTTAATTTTTTGAGAAAACTCCATACTGTTTTCTATAATGGCTACACCAATATAACAATGCATTCTTTTTTTAGTGGCCAACATATATGTCATTAAATATTAAAGTACAGGAGTCATATAAATGAAGACCAATTAGGCACTTTTATTTTTAATAAAATCTGTATATGGCTTAGCTTTAAGTCCCAAACTGTGCTAACAGCTTATCTTACATTTAGGTAGCCTTGAGCTACCTTGAATCACTAACTCAGTTTAAGAGGCACAAGCCTGCCCCTCATAGAGGCCGTTTGCTACAGGGCAGAGAACACAGCTGAACACCCACCCTTCCCTGGTAGGCTGAGCTGAGAGAAGACAGAATGGGACTAAGTTGAGCATACTACCCCCAAACTCACCTATTATGCAGTCCTACCCTGGCAGCTCAGGAGGATAGGTTGGAGGCCCCAGGAGGCGGCAGAGAGACCAGGTAAAAGATGATCGTAATGCCAATAGCACTGCATCCTATATAAAAAAAAGAAAAGACTTCTGACAGAGCTGAAATTAAGTTGGTTCTTGCCTTATGAAACTGCTTGACTCTGAGATGTGTCATGTACATACTGGGCATCTGGATTTGAGACAAGAAGAAAAATCTCTTTGCCTGGTTTTATAGCTGTTTCTTTGGGGACCATATATTGGCTGCTCCTTTAAAATTAGGCCCTTTGGAATTGTTCTTTCTTATGGTAACTTGTTTGTGGTCACAAGACATCAGCAAGTTCATTACAATTACCTGAGAGCCAGCTCTCAATGAGGAGGTAGGATGGTGTGGAAAGATCACACAGCTTGGACAAAGAAACCTCGTTCCAACTTCCAACTTTGCTCTTGAGGTAGATTGCTGCAGTAATACTACCAATTTGTTCAAGTATCAATATATGCACTCCCTTTTGAAATAGGACTTTTCTGCTCCTTCCATGAAGAGGTTGGGTTTAGTTTTCTACCACTTGAATGTGGCTTGGGTCATGCTTTGGTAAACATGACAAATGCAGAGGATTAGAAAGTACTCACCCTTTGGGTTTTGCTCTCTCTTGCTCCTGGGGATCCTTCCGCCAGCAGTGAACAAGTCTAGGCTAGCTGGAGAATGAAACTGCTTGGAGGGAGACTCCAGTTGTCTCAGTGGGGTGTCTCCCAATGCCATCAGCCAATTTCTAATTATCTAGATGTTCAATTTTGAAACTAACTACTGATTCAGATTTAGTGCAGAATCTACAGCTTAATTAAGAGCTCAGTCCCACAAGACTGTCCTGCACCAACTTCAGTTACCAGTAACACATCCCTGGCCTCCCACACTTCTAACAGGCTATAAATCAGGGGTTCCCATGATTTCCTCCTAAGATTTGATAATTTATTAGAATGGCTCACAAAACTCAAGAAGACATTTTCCTTACATTTACTGGTAAGGGATGCAAATTAAAAGCCAGCTCAAGTGGCACAAGTGGCCTGTCCAGAAGGTATCCAGCCATGTAATATGAAAAATAGAGATATTTAATGAAGAAGATATACGATACAAGAAACATTGGACAAAGGGCAATGATGCCTCAGTCCCCTTCAAAGTAGGCACCTTGAGACCTCACACAGTTCTCCCAATTGCCATCAGCTGCCCCGTCCTATTTTCCTGAATCTCATTAACGGTCTGAAATCTCTTCCCTTTCAAAGGTGATTTTAGTTTTGGGAAAAGCCAGAAGTTGCATGGTGCCAAATCTGGGCTATAGAGGGGCTGTGTCACCTGGGTGATTTGATGTTTCATAAAAACACTCTGCAGGAGGCATGATGCATGAGCCATGATTCATGAGCAAGGGCAATGTCATGATGAAGCTGCCAATCATCATTTGCCCATACCTGTGGCCTTCTGAATCATCCTAATAGTTTCCACTGAGGAATGTTCAAACTTAATAAAAAATCTGATGCATATTCATTTCTCTATTTGATCAGTCATTTTGAATGCAATGGCTCACCCAACAGCATCTACCACCCTGCTGATTTGTACAATGAAGTCATCATTGTTCAAGCATGTGCATTCCAGTCCATTCTCCTTGGCTGCCATTTTACACCATCGCACAAAGCATTCTTGTTATATTAACAATGCTGGACCTTTCTGGACAGATCTTATATAGGGCAAAGTCTAGAAAAGTCCCAACCACAAGTGAATACTCCATCCCTGTGGAGTTGTGGCATGCGTATGTGTTCGCTAATTAAGAAGCTCATCGAATGTCATTGTTCAAGAGTTTTGATAAAGCTTAATCTTCAGGCCCATTCACCGGCCACTTCTTAGACATCAGTGAGCGGGGCTGAAAGTTCCAACCCTCTCATCATGTGCTCTTTTAGAGACTAGACTGATCCGGAAGCTCTCCATGGGTCCCTTAGGTAACCTTATACTTAGTTCTACTAAGAGTGTGAGAAAGATGGTTGCTGTAATACAGAATGAATTTAATCTTGAGTTTCCTGGGAGCCAAGGCAAATAAAAACAATGGGTTATAGACTTCTCATTATTTGAGAAAATAAGGATATAAATTCTGAAGAGGTGACAAACATTTTGCTAGTAAAAAAAAGGATAAATTATGTGTCAATATTAAAGAGACACAAAGTACCATAATACATAAAAGGGTCTTCACATTTATAAGCAAATGAAAAAATTTTCTTCATGTGATTTTTTTTACCTTAATCCTCAATATAAATTCAGCTAACCTAACATGTTACAAAAAATCAGTTTATTAAACCCTAAGGTGAGGAATGATCAACATATCTATGGAACCGACTAGAAAAATTTTAAACATACTTTTGGAAAGAGCTGGGTATGAAGGTTAATCCTTAGATGTGGAAGGATCCTTAAATCCCCTTGCTGTTCTTTTATAATACAAACAATCTTCATAGACTGTAAGTTATCTTTGTTTAAATAAAATTTCACTTGAGTGAAATGAAAGTCTGACTAGGTTATTTACATTTTTAAACTTAAAAAGTTGTATATCTATAGAACCTGTAACAATGTGACTATATTATTAATGAAATGTTCACCACATGAATGAAATTTGGACTTCAAAGTTCAGCTCTGATGGTGTTGTTATTTTTATTATTTTCAATCGTTTACATTTCCTCGATCTATATAAATATGTACTATTTATTGAGCCCATACTATGGGTAACTTACTATGCTATGTGCTTTACATGTATTAATTTATTCAATCCTTTCAACTGTCCTCAAAGTAGAATTAAATGCTTGTCCTATGTCCTATCCTGGTCCCTTAAATAGCCCCTCCTCCACTGCAACTGCATAAAAAATCAAATGTCTTAAACCAATGAGGAGAGCTTTGGTAAATGACCTATTTAGACACAGGTCAAATTACATTTTTTTACCTCACAACTTACACTAAAATAAATTTTTGAAGGACTTAAGTTTTAAATGTAAAATTAATCTGTAAAACTGAGGTGATTTATTTCAAGATGAAGAAGACATTGCTCATGTCTCATAGCAATGAAGAAAGTCACAAAGTAAAATATCAACAGGAAGATAACTAACTATTACACTGATGCTTATGGTTTCTTTTCCACAGGAATATAAACATTATTGGACAGAGTTGAGAGGAACCACACTTTTCTTTTATAACGACAAAAAAAGTACAATAGTAAGTAGTTAAACATGTTTAACTAATTCAATTTTTTCTTAATATACACTTGTCAAATAGTTTATTATTAATTTGGAATTTTCTGTGTTCTAAGAGTTCCAGTAAATAGTTCTAACATTTCTAGTTCCAATATTCTAGTAAAACCAATTCAAATATGAATATTTATATCTGTGATGGTATCAGTTATAGGACCCATAGTAATAAAAATGTCTGGGCAACTCAGAAGAAGGTGGTATCTCATATTTTATTTATTTTTTGTAAGTTCAATTTTGTTGTTTATGCTTTTACAGTAATCCTGCTTTTCCCTCCTTTGCTGCCCTCCACCCAGCAACCCCACTCTCTTGGGCAATCCCCCCACCATTGTGTATATCCATGGGTCATGAGTAAAAGTCCTTTGGCTACTCCATTTCCTATACTGTATTTTACATCCCCATGGCTATTCTGTAACTACCTATTTGTACTTCTTAATCCCCTCACCACTTCACCCATTTCCCCACATCTCCCTCCCATTTAGCAACTATCAAAACAAGTTCCATATCCATAGTTCTGTCTCTGTTTTTTTTTTTTTTTTTTTGCTTGGTTCATTTTTTGAATCAATTGTTGGTAGATATGTATTTTTTGTTGTTTCACTGTTCATAGCTTTGATCTTCTTTTTTTAAAATAAGGCCCTATAACATGTCATATAATAATGGTTTGGTGATGATGAACTCCTTTAATTTTTTCTTGTCTGGAAGCACTTTATCTGAGCTTTGATTCTAAATGATATCTTTGCTGGGGAGAGAAACCTTGACTGTAGGTCTCTGCTTCTCATGACTTGGAATATTTCTTGCCAATCCCTTCTGGCCTGCAATTTTCTCTTGAGGAATCAGTTGACAGTCTTATGGGAACTCCCCTTTAGTAACTAACTTTTTTTCTCTTGCTGCTTATAAGATTTTCTCTTTATCTTTAACCTTTCGCATTTTAATTATGATGTATCTCTGAGTGGACCTTTTTGTATCCATCTTGATTGGGACTCTTGGTGCTTCCTGGACTTGCATGTCTATATCCTTCACCAAATTAGGGAAGCTTTCTTTCATTATTTTTTCAAATAGATTTGCTGTTTTTTGTTCTTTCTCCTCTCTTTCTGGCAGATGTAAATGTTGGACCTCTTGAAGTTGTCCCAGAAGCTGTTTATACAATCCTCACTTTTTTTGATTCTTCTTTCTGTCTTGTTGTTCTGATAGTTTGTTTTTTTACTTCCTTATGTTCCAAATCATTTATTTGATTCTCAGCACGCAACTGTTGTTTCCCTGTAAATTATTCTTTATTTCAATTAGCGTATCTTTTGTTTCTGACTGGATCTTTTTTATGCTGCTGAGGTCCTCACTACATTACTTGAGTGTCCGTATAACCAGTGCTTTGAAGTATGTATCTGATAGATAGCTTATCTGTTTTGTTTAGCTCTTTTTCTGGAGTTTTGAGCTGTTCTTTCATTTGGGCCATGTTTCTTTGTCTCCTTATTTTGGCAGCCTTCCTGTGTTTGTTTCTATGTATTGGGTAGAGCCGCTTTGACTCCATTGTCTTAGTAGTGTAGTCTAATGTAGTAGGTGTCCTGTGGGGTTCAATGGCATAGCCTCCCCTATCTCCCAAGCTGGGTACTTGAGATCTGCCCTTTGTGTGGGCTGAGTACACCCTTTTCTTGCAGTTAAACCTTGTTTGCTGCTAGCAGATTATGGATAGGATTTACCCAGGCCAATCAGCTGCAAAGACTGGCTGTGACCACTGACCACCAACCTCTGCCCTCCATGGAGGATCAGCTGTGTGGTGGCATGGTGGTGCTGCTCTGATGTGGTACGTAGCTGTCCACTGGGTGCACTGGTCCGGGGTTTTCCTGGGTGGAGCAGGCCAAGGTCAGCCCTCAACCATGTTTTGTGCAGGGCCACCCTGCCTGAGCTGAAAAGCAATCTGGCTGCTACTTGTGCTGGGCCTGGAGATTCCTAGGCAAAGCCAACCTGTAAATCTAGACTGGCTGCTACTGGTGCCAGACCTGAGGCTCACTGAAGCCAGATGTTCCTTGTTTGAAAGGATTTAGGAAGTTGTGAAGCATGAGCAAAAACCTGTCATTCACATGGAAAAGCATCTTGGGTGGGCCTGTAAGTTGGGTGTGGCAAAGTCTCTGGGTATCTCTAAACAGTGTTAGCCAGGTTGATGATGTCTCAGATATGACAGCAGCTTTCTGGATTGTTGGAGAAGGGTTTAGAAAAGGGACAATGGCCTCTACTTGCCTAGATGCCAGGCACTACATTTTCTCCCTGTATGACACTAATGCCTTTCAAGGTGCTACCCTGGTGCTGGATCTCAGGAGTGAGTCTGAGTAGGTGAGTCTGTGTGTGGGTTTAAAATGAACTGCTTGAGGCCCCAGAAGTTTCTTCTACTGACTCAATCCCCACTGGTTTTTGCAGCCAGAAGTTGTGGGGACTTAGCTTCCCATCACTGGAACCCTGGACAGGAATGCCTTGTGTGGGGATGGGACTCCTCTCTCCTGAGATACCCCTCCTGAATTTTTTATCCACCACGAGTGGATGTGGGAACAGTCTGTTCTGTGTCTGCATTCCTCCTACCAGTCTGGACAGATGTGGTTTCTTTAATTCCATAGCTGTCAGACTTTCATTCAACTTGATTTGTGATGGTTGTGAGTGATGGTTGCTCTATATTTTAGTTGTAATTTTGATGTAGTTGTGCTAAGAGGTGAGCCATGTCTGCCTATACTGCCATCTTGACCAGAAATAAATTATATATCATATCTTAAACTTGGCATTCTTTTCTTTCTGATCCTGACACTAAAAACTTGGCTAAAAAGTGAAAATTTTAGCAATACATTTGAACACAATTGCCTAATACCAAGTGATACCCTTAATTTCTCCCCTTTTTATCTTTCTGTCACATACAGTTATAATCTGCAAGGAGCTAGATGATCCCCAAAGCCTCATAACATAAAATGTTGCCATTTATTTTTTTCTGGATAGACAAAAACATATCCATCAAACAGGACTACTAAGAGCTCAAATATGAGAAAACAATGAAGAGATTCTGATATTTATTAATATTAGTTTCAAGTAATTGATTTGTTTTCATTTTTTTTCACACACACATAGAAATGAAAAGTGTGTATTTCATTCCCCCCCCCACAAATAAAATGCTGCATTTTAGTGCCAAATGCTTGCTTACCTTGAAATACTAAACTTATAAGTGACTTTATGATCCAGTAACTTGTTTAAATAAAAATGTTTTGGACCATGGATGTAGTAGCCCAACACTCCTTAGAACATCATCATTACAGATCCAGATCTTATAAAAGAAACAGAAAAAGAGCTTGTATTCCATTTGCAGGCATTTCAGCATCCTTAGTGGTAAGCTAAACAGAAGTTGTTTTATTTTACTTTATTTTGAAGATTTTATTTATTTATTTATTTTTAGAGAAAGGGGAGAGAGGGAGAAAGAGAGGAAGAGAAACATTCATATGTGAGAGATACATCAACTAGTTGCCTCTCACACACCCCCAACTGGGGACCTGGACCACAAACCAGGCATGTGCCCTGACCAGGAATTGAACTGGCAACCCTTTGGTTTGCAGGTTAGAGCTCAATCCACTGAGCCACACCAACCAGGGCTAATCAGAAGTCGTTTAAAAAAGAGAGAGAGAGAGACAAAGAAGTGGTTATCTTTCATCATAGTTCTGGGTAGACAAGATTTATGTAAGGCATTTTTGAATACTATGATGAGTTTTAACACAACTAATTTCTCTGTTGTGCCTTCTAACTCCGCACCGATGTCAGTAAAAAGAACGTCCCACTGACGTCAATAAAAATTTAAAGAACTCAGTAACCCTGTATAATATACATTATGAGAGGGTTAATAGTTATCCCTCACTGCTAGAAGCAGTGCAGCTTAGTGCTTGAGAGCCTGGTTTTCAGGTAGACTACCTGGGTTTTTATCCTGGTCCTGCCACCGTTCTTTCTGCCAGCTTGATATCTGGGCTACTTAACCTCTCTGCATTTCAGTGTGTCATATAGGAGACTGGTAGAAAACAACTGGCATCTCAAATTGGGCAATTTGAAGAGAGTTTAATAAAGATGCAATACTCAAAACAGTGGACAGGTTGTAGGAAAATTACAAAGGACAGTACAGAAGCCCGAGGCTAGTTAACAGTGCCCCATGACCACACGTGGGAGTAAAGGAAAGAGTGAGAGAACAGTGGGGAGAGTTGTGTGAAGATGACTGCCTTGAGAGGAGCATAATCTTTGGATGAGGCAGCAACTGCCTAGGGTAATAAATATCTGACTTCACTCTCCTCAGTCTTTTACCTGCTGCCAGGGTTCACCAGCAGTTCAAGCCAGCAGGAAGGCAGAGGGTAAGGGTACTCATAATGTTGTTGATACAGATCCATATCTTGGTGCACAGTGTTTCGCAGTGAAGAGATAGGAGTAAATCTAGAGCAGCAAATGAAAGATCTCCAACACACTCAGTTTCAAATCTCTAAAATTAGGATAAAAAAATAGCCGACCTTATAAGGTTATCAAAAGGATTAAACGAGATAGTAAATAGAAGGTATAGTAAGCATTCATGCATTTTATGTGCATTTTCTCAATTAGTTCTCACAACAACTCTGCACAATAGGTACTATTTTAACCCCCACTTTATAGATCAGAGCAGTCAAGTTTAAAGATTAAGAAATTGTACAAGATCAGACACCTAATGAAAGTGGTACAATCTGTCTTGCTGCAGAGCCAGCATTCTTAACCACCAGGCTGTGAAGAGACTGTTAAAATGAAATGGTGCAGAACTGCCCAACTACCAATTGCATGAAAAGAGGATGCAGAATTTGGGGGAGGTTTTTGGGGTGATAGTCACAGGAGAAAGCACAGGAATAGAATAGGTGAGAACCGTAGATATTTAGCCTAGAACAGGGAAGAATTTAAAGCTGCATTTAAGTATTTGAAAGGCTGGCAGGTCACGTGAGTCACCAAATTCATTTAGTGTTATTCCAGAGAAAAGGTACTAGAACCAATGGATAAAAATTGCCTGAAGGAAAACTGTAGTTTAATACAAGAAAAAAAAATTGCTAGCAGGCAAAGCTGCTGAGGAGGTGTTAGTTCCACATTGTTTGAGATGTTCAGACATAGGGTAGATGACCACATGGAAGGATAGCCTGGAGGAGATTCGAGGATCAGATGGTAGCTAGATTAGACCGATGACCTTTAAGGCTGCTTTCAACATTGCAATTAAAAACAAAAAGATATGACTTCCTTTTTTGAAATCAATAGTTCAGCTTACAGGCTCTTTATCTAACGGTGCCAGTTCTTCCTTTGTTGCTTCCCCCATCTCAGCAAAACTCACTGAGCTTGATCTAGTCAATGCACCAGATAAAGATTCTGTGTAATTTTAAATTCCTCCTTCCCTTATAGTTCCTCTTCTATGTTTAATACCTCTTTGTTCATTGAAAATAAAGAGACAAACCCAAACTCACCCTCAATCTAATCAACATAGAAATAGCTCTGGAGAATTTTATTAACTATTTTTATGCCCTAATTTATTCAGCAAAATAATACAAAAATATAGTAAAAATAAGTCATGTCAGGCCTAACAGAGAGAAGAATGAAAGGAGATAAAAAGACATCAAGCACGTGTCTAATTTAGCAAAAAATTACATATAAGAACCCTACTATCCTTACTAGAGGTGGTCCTAATCTTTCTAATACTAGAGAGCAAGTCCAACCAGTCTGTGTAGACTAGTTGCTGAAAAGACATATTCTGATTGTACTGGGATAAGACAGGATTTCTTAACGGGATCCTCAAAACCAGTAGCATGTGGTAAATGTTGAATAGTGCTTTCTGGAAAAATGTATGTATGAATATATGTATATAAATTTATTATATGTATTATTTACATAAGGCATGTATAGTAACACAGTTAAACACACACAATACTCTTTATTGTAATTTTCATATGAGCAATTGATTCTCATACAATGTTTTCATTTTTCTGAACTCGTGTTAGGATTGCAATTCAATCATGATAAGATATATAGAGTTGTTTCCCAATATGCTATTTTCCTGACAAACTTACTGTCATAAATATAACCGTTGACATGAATGTTGGCTAATATTTTGGTTACGTTAACAAGGAAAAGTAAAACAACAATTACATTATGTCAGAACCCCACTATTTTTTAATGACATGAGCAACTTCTCTGCTGAATAACAGTTTTTTAATTATAGAATAATATTTTGTCAATTCTTTGTTCTGTTCAAAACTAAAAAGTTCTGGACAAAACAAACTTTAAAGTTTCATCTGAGTTATTAACATTTTCTCCTTCACTTACATAAGTCTAGACCAGAAGCCAGCAAACTATGGCCCTTGAACCAAAATCTAGCCTGTGGCCCAATGTTATACACTATATGAGCAAAGGATGTTTTTACATTTACAAAGTGTTGCTAAAAAAAGAGAAGAATTTGCAACAGAGACTGTATGTGGTCCACAAGGCCTGAAACATTTACTACCTGGCCTTCACAGTAAAGAACTGCTGGCCCCTGGGACAATTAACAAAGCAATAAGTCACACCCTAATTTGTAAGGTTCACCAATTTGCATGGTGTAAATACTCCCACCATGGCTAATTTCAACCTATCACATGACCTCCCTGAACATAGAGAGGTGGGAAGAAAGGCATCATAGTAACACACCATGATATAGCATTTTCACCACACAGAGATGAAGATATAAATGACTTTATGATCATAGTGAATATTAGGTGGTAATATAATTAGAAAATAATACATTTTGAATTTTAATTATTGTTGTTTTTAATTAACTTATTTACTTATATGTTCATATAATTTAACTTTTATAAAGGCTGTGTTAACAACCAGCTAGCAAAATTCTTGAAAATTTAACAGATCAGCTTTTGCAAACCTGTATGAACCAGCTAAGGTACACCACCACAGAATACATTTCCAAATTTGCCCTCTGGGTTGGGAAGGGACAACACGATGAAAACCAGGATTCATGGAAAGTATAAATCAGTTGAAAGGAATATATTACTTACTTTCCTTCCTACTAAAACTAATGTACATTACCCATGAAATAATTTAATGAGATTTCCCTTTGTCTTTGCAGTATGTCGACAAGTTAGAGATAATAGACCTCACGTGCCTTACTGAGCAAAATTCAACTGACAACAATTGTGCAAAATTCACCCTTGTTTTGCCAAAAGAAGAAGTGCAACTGAAGGTGAGTGAGGAGAAGCAATGAGTCTGAAACAAGAGGTGGTTATAAATAGCATTTAGTTCTTCACAGCCTAGTGGCTGAGGTAAGGAGGAATTATAGGGGGAGTGCCAAGTCCAACACTTTGTTAATGTATCTTGCCTTCTGCCAAGAACTAAGGTTTTCTAAATAGGGATTTAAAAGGGCATGTTCACTTGTTTAGTATACAGGCACATTGAAACCATACACTTTGTCCTGTGACAAAGTCAGAGATCCCACCTGGTGTTTTTTTAAAAGTTGTCCTTGAATAGGTATCCAAGAACTTGGCATTTACCAAGCTCCCAGATGATTGTGTGACATGTCCAACATAATACGTGTTTGGAACCACTGAATTAGACAGAACAGCATTTCACAAATTGAGAGACATTCTGCAAGGCAATTGGTCTATACTTTAAAAAAATACCAGTGTAAGAGAAGCTGAAGAAAAACCGGACCTGTGTTCTGACTATGGAAACTATAGAGTCATGGCAACTAAATGCGATGTGTGATCTGAATAGGATCCTGCATCAGAAAAGGGAAAAACAAACACACAAACAGAAATCCAAACACCAAAAAGAACATTATGGAGACAATTAGAAAAAATTTGAAGAACTGTATATGAGATATACACGATTTATGAAATATGGGATTGATATCATAAAACTCTGAACTCCATACCAGCAGAGATCTGTGTTAAACTCACCACTGCACACCCAGCATTCAAAGTGAGCTGATTAAAGTCAACCAACAAATCTAGTAATAACAAACAGAATATCTTGCAATTGAATAAGATGTAGTTGGAGTTGATCTTAAAAGCACTGGTCATTAAGCTTTGGTGTGATATGATCACTTGTACTTAGGAAATCCAGGCCCCATCCCATAAACCTGGGCCCCAGAATCTACATTTTAAACAAGTCCTGTCCACCAGGTGATTCTGATGTAGTGATTAAGAACACAGGCAGGATTGGAGTCAGATGCTGAGCTTGAGTTCCGGCTGTTTTGTTCGTGGGCTGTGTGATTGTGGGCAAATTTCTTAACCTTTTCATACCTTGGTTTCTACAGCTGGTAGTAACCTTGGATTCCGTAGTCTGCTCAGATGTAACCTTCTTACTGAGACCTACCTGCACTGTTTTATTAATATGGCAACATTCTCCCCCCTCTATGGCATTCTCAATCTCTCTTACCCCAATCTACATTTTATTTTTCCATTTATTTTTTTCTGACGCTATAGACTTTACCATTATTTTTATTATTTGTTGTTCCTTGCTAGACCCTAAACTCCATGAGAATAAGGATTTTCTTGTTCTCTGATGTAAACCAGTACCTAGAATAATGCCATTATATCATTAAAAAATGATAGTACTTTTTACCAAGTTGCCGTGAAGATTAAATCAGATAATACATAGGAATAGAACAGTAGCTGCTATTTATAAGTCTTAATAACTTTGACCATATTAGTAGATTTTAGAGCTAACAAATCTAAGTTTCTAAGGACTAACTACATTGGTTCTACCTGGTTGCCCCAAATTTAAAGGCAGTCAATAGTAAATACCTATTGAGGATCAACCATAAATTGACATACTGCAGAAATAAGTGTGCTAACATTTACAATTTTTTGAGTTAAGTAAATTTTA
>PVKM010031918.1:0-16664 GCA_004027735.1 Carollia perspicillata | reverse complement strand
GAGCACAGAGGTAAGTATTTATGCAACATAACAGACCTACAAGGTGCCTACTTGCCCAGTGCTTTTTCCATAGCACCAGGTCCCTAATGGAATCAATGGAGACTATAATGCATGGAAAGTTATAGAGCCAAATAGAGGCAGGACTGTTTGTGCAAAATTGTGACTAACAATATAGGAACGTATGGCCATGAGGCAGGTTGGCCTGGTGCACAAAGCAAGGCGTGAGTGGGAGGCAAGAGACTTTAGAGAGAGATTTGTTTCTCCCTGGTGAGTGCAGCCTCTTCATCTCAATTCCCTGGGCCCCAGAATCCTCATCTAAAAATGGGGTTAATATCTCACAGAATTGTTTTAAAAATCAAGTAAGAATCAATGAACATGAGATTACAAAAGCACATTATCACACTGCATTGCAATTGCTTCCTTGTCTATTTCTGCCATTACCCTCTGCGCTAATTCCAAGATAAGGTCTTTGGTTTACTGTCTCTTTATCCTCAGTGACTGTCTGGGAAAGGTGTTCAATTAGTGTTGCATGATGTTGTTGTATGCATAATGATAGTAATAATGACTAACATTTACTAAGCATTTATTCTGTGTTAAGCATTGATGATAAGCACTTAATGTTAATTATTTATTTAATCCTCATAACAACCCAATGAGACTAATATTATTATTACCCTCACTGCACAGCTGAAAAACAGAGACATAAAAAGTGACTTGTTTGCCCAGGGTTCCAGAACTAGTAAGTGGAGAAAAGGTCCACACTGTGATGTCAAACCTCAGAGCCCACGCTCTTACTCACTACATTCTTCAAAAGCAGCAACATAGGGTAACAAACTGAGACTTTTCAGCTAGGGAGTCGGGCAAATGTCATAGATGGAAAAGCATGTGAAACACACACGTATGCACTGAGAAACATGAAATGCAATTCCCAAAAGAGCTTTGTTCTAACAATCAGAGATTAGGGGTGATTTGAGAACATCTCTAATCTCTAAGGACGAAATTATGGAGGCCATGTTGCCACCATTCAACTCTCAGAAGGACCACTGGTCTGATCTAAAATGTCTAAAAAAGAAAGACTCTCGAAAATATGCGATAGCCAAAGGAAAAGAGGAGTCAGAAGGAGCGGGGAGGAAGAAGGGAACCCAAGGCCATGATGCACTAGGCACCAGGAATCACCCCTGTGACAACAGCCTCATTGTTTTCCTTCACAAATATCATACCCCAACCCTGTGCCTGCTAGTGAAGTGGGTGTGTCTGGTCACCATGCAGGCTGATGGAAGTTGACAGAAAGGTGGCACTGAAACACTGAATCATTGTTTTAAAATGCAGTGGAATCAGCGGGGTCTATAGAGACTTATTAGTGATATAGGCATACCCGATAAAAGGACAATTGTGCACACCTGCAGTACATCCCAGACATTTTCAGGGACTTCCGTTTTGCATGATTCATATTATGGTCAGAAACTGAATAATGGGCTGCTTGGACCACGGGTCTAATCTTATGTAATACAAAGGGGGATCCCCCCAAACTGAATTTATTTATTAAAAATGGTGCATTTATTCTTACATGTTTAAACTTCAGTCACCTTCAAAGTATTCTCCATTTGACCCAACACACCTAACAAGACGTTATTTTCCGCTGCTCAAAACAGTCTTTGAACTCATTAACTTTGGTGCCTCTTTGTGCTTCTGCCATTTTTTTTTTTTTTGTTCCACCTCCTCCACATCCACAAAACGCTTCCCTTTGAGGATTTTTTCATCTGGTGAAACTGAAAAAAAGTCACTCCAGGGGAGATTGGGTGAATAGGGAGGGTGGGACATGGAGGTTGTGCCATTTTTTTGGTCAAAACCCGCTAAACACTCAGCATGGTGTGGGCAGGTGCACTAAAAAACCACCCATCATGAAATGGGTAAATGTGTTGAAATAGTCTTCAGAAAAATTCGCTGAAGCCAAACATAGCCTCTCATAACAACGCCAGCTGGTACACTGATATAGATGGGTTCCTTGAACATTAACATAGCCAGGGAAGCCTGTACTACAAGGCACGACATGCCTGCCAGAAGATAATTCTGGGTGTTTTGGGGTCCCCCCTTGCATAATGCTATGTAATGTGACCCTATGTAATACTCTTTTTTTTTTTTTAACATTTTATGTTTTTTTATTTTCCCAATTCATTTTGGGAAATGAATGTAATACTCTTAACATGTAATACTCTTATGTAATACTCTTAACAACTGCATTCATATAGATACAAAGTCTCTTTGAAGACAAGATGGATTGCGCATTCCTGGGTTCCTAATTTACAGCTGGCGTTGACTGAACCTATGGTGATGGCACTTCTCCAATTATTGAGAAGACTTCAGGGACAGGGCTAGGACTGAGTCATTTTATCCCCTACACTACAACTTACCTACATCCTACCAAGCTTGTCAGTTGCTTAGAATCCAAAGTAATTTAATTAAAAGTATTTTCTCATAACGTACTAACATGTAAGTTAGAATTTTACAACCTGTACTTCCTTCAAAACAGCCAGTGTTAGACAACTAAAATTTCAAAAGCTTTTGTTGGCTCGTTTTCAATTCTCTCTCATGAGCAAGTTTGGTTTTTGAAATTTTCACTTTCCAGGAAAAGAAAGGCAACAAAGCAGACCTCCAAGACGGAGGCCGCGTTTTTATGCATCTTTAGCCAGACAAACATTAGTCCTTCCCCAGAACTGGAGCAGCTATTATTCTGAAGAATGTAAACTTGCTGTTTTCTCAATATGCAGATAGGCTGTTGTAACAGAGCCACACAGTAATGAACAACTTCTCAATATTTAATAAGCTTGGCACTCCTGTCCCCAGGCAGAGAGCAGAGACGGTTGGTGGCCAGCTACTAACTGACCATTAAAATACAGAATTTCTCTTTTAAATGTGCTTCCCAAAGAGGCGATATCACCTGCAGTGGGCGGCGAATGCAGTCCTCTGCCAGGAGGTGGCCAGTCCTCCTACCCGAACGACCTGGCAGGAGCGAGCAAGGGGAGCCTGCTCAGCATTCAAACGGGAGCTACCACACAACTGTCTGCGAGGGGGATTTTTAGGTGGAGCGGGGGGATTCACAGCTCTTTGCTTTGCAATTGTTGGCCAAGCCAGTGGAAATTAGGAAATTAGTCTTGAGGTTTTTCTTTCATGTAAAAGAATGAAACTGCTCTGGAGCTCTGTTTTTTCGTCCTTTTCATGCTTGCTTGTACGCAGGAGTGTTTCGCGCTGTCCCTGGTGTGCTATGTGGGTATAAATATATTGCCACAGTAATGCTCACTAATTGGACCGACGAGCCATTAATTCAGAACAATAATATTTGAGCATCTTAGCAGTGGCTTTTTTTTCATTCAAGGAGTAAAATCTAATGTTCATGTGATTATAGGAACTTCAGAAAATCATTAATACAATTAGTTCATTTTCTAAATAATGGAAAAGCTAACATAATGAGTTCTCTTTACTCTTATTGACCATTAAGAGAAGACATTTGGCTGTAACTATAATTCCAGGTTAACACAAATATTCCCACGATTATATTAAGCATAGAGAGTTTTAAAATTCTTGAGTGAGCTTATCAAAACTCTTGTTACCATCATTTCATAAGATGTGCTTGCTTCTTCTCTCTCATCAACAGCAATAGGGATCGGTATGTTTTTCAGGATGACTTTCCACGAAGCAATAAGAGAATTCTTTTTTCACCATTTCAGAAGTGTTGTGTGCCTCATGATGAGGGGGAATAATGAAGATGTGGACGTGGATATGGGTAGTTGGCTTCCTGGCAGGTGATTGGCTCTCATCACCATCCTCCAATGACCCCAATCTAGGCCCCAGGAAAACTAAAAATGACAACTTCATCACCCTTTGGGCTTCTTTGCAGGAACATTCATTCTAAAAGCATTTACAGCCACATGCTATCAAGCAGTAAAAGGAGCTAAACTTTTCTGTGTTGTGTCAGGAGACAAAATTAGGACCACGGGGTAAAAAATGCAGTGAAGCCGATCCAGGGCCTCCACGAGAGCTTCCCAGCTGGTTGTACAGTGATGGAATGAACAGGGTAACTTACAAGGTAGAGGCACTTACTTCAACAGAGGCTGAAAGACTCATGGATGCTGTTAATGATGTTTAAAAAAAAAAAGTTCAGTGTTTTTTCCAAAATCTCATGTAAAACCCCAAATATGACATGTGAAAATAATACTTCACTGGTTGAAGTAGAAGATGAAGAACCTCAAACTTCATTCATTCACCTTGTTTTACCCCCCAAAGCTGTTAGTGAACTCCACAGTACTCCGAGAAGCACTGTTTAAAAACCACTGCTATAGAAATCATTCCTAAACTATGTGGGAGATCATTCTAATCCAGCATTGGTCAAGTTTTTCTTTACTGGGAAACTCACAAGTGATAATTAACCTAAAACTTGAGCCCTGATTGTGTGGCTCAGTGGATTGAGCGCGAGCTTGCAAATTGAAAGGTCGCCGGTTTGATTCCCAGTCAGGGCACGTGCCTGGGTGTGCGGGCCTGGTCCCCAGTTGGGGGCGTGCGAGAGGCAACCGATCAATGTTTCTCTGCCCATCAATATTTCTCTTTTCCCTCCCTCCCTCTCTCTCTAAAAATAAATGAAATCTTAATAAAAAGACAGAAAACTTAAACCCATTTGCATGCCCAAATTCAAATATACCCAAAAATTCTGTGAGGAAGCCAAGCACCACAAAAATTCCCAGGCTCCATACAAGTGTTAAGAGTATCACAGGCCTCAGGGAGGTAATTATAATTTGGCCTACCTCACCCACCCAAGAAACCTCCCAGAACACAAGAGAATTAAAAGTATACTATTACTGAGGTGGCCTTGATCTACTCTGATTTGTGAAAGTAATGCATTTTTTAAAATGTTCACAAGTTTGAGCACTTTATCAATAACGATCAATCATTTGGGTTACACCTCATAACTGACCACAATACATCAGGGTATTGTAACCTTGAGCTTCAGAGCCTGGGTGACTGAATGCAGTGGCAGCCACACCCAGACCACAGCACCAGGGCTAAGTCTCTGCGCTAGCTAACACTGAAATAAGGTAAACATTTGTATTAGTTATGCAACCATTTTTAAATATCCAAATGCTTATTTATGTATAAAAGCCAACAGTAGTCAATTCCTCTGTTCAGCCAGAGGTTTAGGCATCATAAAAATTAGCCTAATGAGATTTTACTGCTCCTGCTCTTCTGAAATTCTTTCAAAGTACTCAATATCATGGACAGCAGCTTCGATCTATCTGTATGGTAGAATTTAAAACAATGGTGTATCTTTTCAATGATTACCATTTTTTAGTATTTATGATGTGCCAGGCATGGTCCTGAGTGTTTTACATGCACTAACTCATTTGGGTTTCACAAGGACCCTGTGGTAAGACTACTATTATCACTCCCTTTTGGTAGACATGGAAACTGAGACTTAGGGGAACTAAGTAGCTTATCGAGCTCTACCCAATAGCTACGTTCTATAGCTGGGGTTTGAAGCAGGCAAATCTGACTCAAGAGTTCACAAGCTTAACTTTTATACTCTGCAAGGAGTCAGCAACATCCTACTGTCCAGAGGGAAACTGAAGAGGTAACTGGTAAAAGACCTGATTCTCAAGCTGTTCTATGAGCTTCTTGTCTCTGCTCTATGTTGTCAAGGAGCAACGAAAGGAAAGAAAGAGAAATGAAGAATGGAGTCGAGGAATTGGGGTAAAGGGTATGGTTAAGCAACTTTTCCTGCAAAAGGCAAAAAAATGTCAAGAATTCCAGTTAGTTCAGCCAAAGGTCAACAGAGAGTTTTTTCTTCCGAGAAAATAAAGGTGAAATGTGTTGGCTGGCCCTGAGGCTAAAGAATAATTAGAAACACCCCTCCCCAGCTAACTGAGAAGTCCAGAGGGGCGCTGGCTCTCTGCTGACCTCAACGCAATGCTGGGGAGCCCCACAGAGTGTTAGCCCTGAGCAGGACACTAAGAGACCTATGTATGGCTCACCAGCTGGGACTGTCATCGGCTTGCTAACAACATCACTGACAAAATATCTAGAAAGTTCTCCAGCCACCTAGAGTTTGACCCCCATGCCCAACCTGCGAAGCACTGATTATCATCTGTTTTACAGATAAGGAAATTGAGATGCAGAGAAGCTAAGTGCCTTACTTGAAGTTTCTCCAATGGTTAAGGGCAGAGTTGAGACTCAGGTCTTCTGATGTCAAAGCTGCTCCTTCTCATCACGCCCCTTGGTGCAGGTGTGACTCTAGACACCGTAAAGCCTGAGGGTAGGTGTGCAGGCTGTGACCTGGGCTTGCATCTAGGCTCCACCATTCATGTTTGCTGCGTGACCCTTAGCAAGTTCTTAACCTCTTTAGGCCTCTGTACTCTGAGCTGTAAGATGGGAACCACCAGACTACATGCCTCACAGGGTTTTATGGTAGCTGACTAAAATCGAGTGAGTTAATGTCCATACAAAATAAAGCAAAGTGACAAGTAGTAGTAGGTATTCATCAGATGTTACTCTTTATTATTAATCATTCACCCATTTAATGAACTTTGATTAGACAGTTAGTCTGTAACAAATCTGTGTGCTTAGGCCTGATAATATGGGACAAATCAGTCATGGCATGTGACAAACCCTGCCCTGAGGTCACTCACAGTCCTTGGGAGACCAACACAGAAAGAGATTTATAAGGCAAGGAGCAAGTATAATGATACTGGCGAATTATGCTGGAGGGCATCATACAAGCACATAAAATGGCTTTTTTATCCAGAGGAGCCAAAGCAAGTTGTACAAAGAGAGTTTGTAAAACAAAATCTTTTAATACTAAGAAAGATGCTACAAATGAAAACATAGTTCCAAGTTAAATATCAGTGTCACAAGACTACATAAAAACAACAAAGCCCTGAGATTTAGAGTTGAAGACCCTTAGTTTAAACCTCAGTTCCATAACCTACCAATTATGTGATTTTAAACAAATAACTTAACTTTTCTAGCCCTCCATTTACTCATTTCTAAAACTGTGACATAATAGTAACACACACCATGGGGTTGTTATGTACATGAAATGATATATGTGAAAGTGCTTTGTAAATTTTAAAATTTCATTATGATTATTACCAATCTGGGGGGAGGGAGGAAGATAAAGCAGAGGAAGAGAAGGAGGGAAGAAGAGGGAGAAGTGCTCAGGCACATGCCGAGGTGCTTGGGCCCCTCAAGGAGCAGAAGCCCCGCCACGCTCCCGGGTTCTCAGGCATGCACAAGGGTGCTGTTTCTGGTTAAATAAGGCAGACAGGAATTCCACCCAAATTTAAATCTGCACAAACGTCCCTTCCCATGTGATCGGCTTCCTTCTTATTCTCAGGCCCTGTGTACTCTTACGAGATTTGAACATCCTTACTTGGAGAAGCCAGATGTCTGCCTGTGAGTGTTTGCAACTGCCTCCTGCCTCCTGCCTCCACCTTGGAGCCCTTTTGTCCCCTGGGGTTTGCTCTGCAGTTGCAGAGAATGCTGCAACTACACCTGGGTACACAGGTGGGCAACTCAGCTCAAGCCATCCACAGAAATGTTTCTCTTCACCACAATTCCTCCTGAGGCCCAGACAAGCAGCACTGAGCTGGTCCACAAGAGGGGAGCCTGAGTCTCCCCAGTGAGCAAAGACAGTAAAATGACATTTGCAGGGGGCACAGTCTAGGGAAAACACAGTGTCATAAAAGGGCCTGGGGGATTGATGGAATGAAGAGTATGCAAAGGACACAGAGGGGATGGGAACTAAAGGGCCACCTGAGTCAGACGAGGGTGTTCAGACCTGACTGTGGAGAGTGTGGGAGACCCATGGGGCACAGAGTAGAGATGGAACATGAGCTGTCCGAAGAGGTCAATCAAGCCATGAAGTCAGAGAATAGACTAGAACCTGGGGCGGGGAGGGGGCTGGGGGGACTAGTGGTAGAGAGGCCAGTCACCTAAAATGCTGACAATGAGGACATGGATTCTGTTCCAGTGTCCCTGGGAAGAAAGGGAAAGGACTCAAGAGCTATTGAAAAGGAAAAATCAACAAGATGTGGAGACTTGGCTGAATAAAGGGGAGTAAAGCCAACAGTGAAACCAATGATGATTCTACTTTGGGTAACTGGATTAATGGACGATGGTTTTGTCAAAACAATAGTTTCAGTAAAAGTAATCTCTCTTTACATTGAAAATGAGTCATTTTTATTTATGTAAATCTCATCTGATTCTACTGTTAGTTTGGTCTAGCTCATGGGTTAGGTAATGCTTCTTCTTTATGGATGATGGTGAGGCTCAGAGAGACAAATGTTCGCCTCAATCCACGCAGACAGCTAGAAGAGAAGAGTTAGCGTTAGCCCCATTAACCCAGGGTTGACAAATAGGTCTCAAGTTGTCTACCAACTCTGATGAATTGGTAATAACTACTTGAAGCACTATGTTGAGATTCTGACATTGAATCTGGCCTTGGAAAGCTACTGTGACAAACTGGTCGTGTGTGCCATGAGAACAGGAGAGGAGGGTGGCAGTGTGTCAGGTTTTTGCCAGTCCTACACCAGACGATGCTGACTCATGAGAAATCAATAGAACAATACAACAGATTTGATGGGATTTGGCAAACGGCTCCTGCAACAAAAAGTCACTGGACACAGATCAAATTGTACCAACTGACAAAACTGATACCAGCCAGACTGTGAGGTGACCGAAACATGCCCAGGTCCCTGCCACTCTTCCCCCTCATTTCATTACTTCCAAATCAGAGGCTTTGTTTTCCAGATGATGAGAGCCGTGTTTCAGTCTTTTAATTACCAAAGGATACCTCACCCCTCCCCACTGTACAACGTCTGAATTTTTAGGCAATGCAACACTTCATGCGCTGTTAGCAAGCAGAAAGAACAACAGAAGGAACAGAGGCTGGAACTAAGAACCTCTGTTCTTTATATGTAAAAAAGAGATAATACTCCAATCTCAAAGCCGTTAAAAGGATTAAATAATGTATACAGGGTCAAGCAGAAGAAACACTTGCTTGGGTGTGGTTGGTAGGGTAATCATATGGGCGTGACAATTTATAGTTTTAATTTGAACATTTCACCTAAAATGTCCTATGGTGTGCTTGACTGTGATATTGTTATGCTACAGAATTACATGCTTATGATTTTGTAATAAAAGATTTTATAATAAACAAGGGGCTGGACCCTGTAGATGCCTGGTATGTAGTAATCATTCTACAAACGCTTTAAAATTTTTATTTACACAATAAACTGATAAGATGAAGGGAGGCAAAATTATGGTCAGACAGGATTTCAACAACCTTAAAGTCCTGTCTCCACTCAGAGATAGTCCTCCTGGCTCAAGTGACAAATATTTCCACAATCTGATGTTTGTAGCATTTATTTCAGACAAAATCAGTCCAAGTTATTTTCACTGGTGCTTAATGTTCAAAGTCAAGGTCAAAATAAATATTATTCTTAAGTTCAGGGGTCATACCCTAAAGCAAATCATCAACTGAGCTGATGAATTTCTTCTTCTCAAATAAGCAAAACATTCTCTTGAGCAACATGTAGAAGGAGGTGACTGAGCCTAACTGTGTCAAGAGTGCAGGCCTTGTAACCAAACAGGCGTGAGTTTGAACTCCAGCTCTTTCGTTTACTTGCTTTGTGGAAAGTCACTCAATTACTCACTCTCAGTTTTCTCATCTGTAAAATATATATATATTTTTACTAAATAAATGTAAAATGAAGTAATGTATGTAAAACACTTACCAAAGCAAAGCATGTAGGAAGGGCTACGAATTACAGTTACTACTATGCAGGTGGGTTAAAGCAGCATTTTACGATGCTGGGGTTTACTAACACAGTGACTAGCTCCAGTTGACATGACCTTGCCTCCCCAACACAGTTGCCCGATGATAACATGCTCTGTCTTTTCAGAATAGTAAGTATAAACCACAGACTTCTTGGGAATAAATTCCAGATTAGATATCAATCTATATACTTGATAATGCACATAACAAACATCAACGTGACGAGCAGAAATTCAGACTGAATGGGTGCAAACAGCTCAGTATTCATCAAGAGATACTTCATAAGCACAGTCGAAGTTATTTTACGGGGTCATCATTTGCTGTGTAACACAGCAAATGCAAGTTCTCATCTGACACTGAAAAACCCCCTCAGTCACAGGAGTTAAGAAACTAATGAAACCACTATTTTTCAAGCCCTTAGTACACACTTAGCATGGTTCTATGCATGACACGGAGAGAAACAAAGTATAAAATATGGCTCCTACATAAAATCTGTAATCCCCTTGAAGAGACATGATTGGGCAAAGGGATTCCACTCCAAAGCCATAATCAACAGAATGTAATTAAGGGCCAGCAGCCAGAATTCACCCACAACCAGGCTGTAAGAGGGCATTGAGCTAGTGTTTGGAAAAAAAATAAACTTGCCAGTCGTTACCAGGAATGCTCAGTTAGGTAAGGAGTCCTTTCTATAAGACGTCATTTTCTAACAGCCTCAGGCAGTTGCCCATAGCTGAAGACAACATTAGCAGTGCCCTCTGAGCTATTCATCTTTATTGGCACCACTTTCCAGGCGAACAAGAGGACCTACATTCCCATACAGAATCCCATTATTAAAGTTTTCAGAAATCCTCTCCCTGCTATTTTCACCATCACCCCCCCCACCCCGCACACACACACAAATGGCAGCTATGGGATTCTCCTCAATTAATGTGATTCCTTACTGCTTGGCAATACCAAAGGTGGGGCTCTTGTTACAACTTGGATGCACTTTTTCTTGAGAACCTCTCGCTACATTCTAAGCAGGAAGCCGTTCCCCCTACCCCACAATCCTGTTGGCCATCGAAAAATCCATTCGACAGCCTTCTCCCTCAGAACAAAAGGGCTTCTAGATGTTTCCCAGGCTCTTCTCTGTGGGTTTGAAATTATACACAGCCATGCCAAAGGTAAGCCATTTCTAAGAGTTTTTTTTCTCTTCCTTTTTTTTTTATTACAGTTCTGGGTATTATTTTTTTTTCTCCATGCTCTCTCCCTCTTGTGGTATATATCTGTGGCCTACAGCAATCACTTTAGACTTTTTAGACACGTCTGGATAGAGATAGATGACACAAGCGATCTACTTATCTTCCTTCCCCATCACCAATAAAAGTGACAGCCCGCCTAATTAGGCTTAATAAAGCAGCTGCAGAGAGAGTGGCGCAGCAGCGATCTAAGGAGAGACGGCACTGACCCGGAGATACAGGTGCTGCCTTCAGGCGTTGCTGCTATTACTTTATCTGCAACACATTACAGTGCTGCTCATGCCATATTCAAATGCAAGTAGCATGTTTTTCTCCTCAATTCTTAGATCAAGAACAAAAAAAAAATCCCACCTAATCAAAAAAGGCACTGACAATTTTTCAGCCCCACATTAAAAGCAAAGAGTCATTCAGAACAGTGCACTCCATATTCTATTTTATAATATCACTTTAAGCTATTGCTTTGAATCTCAGACATTTCTTTGTTAAGAAGGAAAATCAAAAATTCATCAGAAGAAGTTCTTTCTCTCCCCCCTCTCTCTTTTTTTCTTCCAGGCTAGTATGGGGTTTGGAGCTGGAACCAACATTTGTAGAAGTTAGGGGTCCTTAAGCAATTATTGGCGAGGAGAGTCTGACACGCTTGAGAGTTGTCAACAACTGACTTTAAACAAAGTGGCAGGAGGGAGAAAGAAACGATTCTCAGTGAAATTAATACACAGGCCTGCAAATTAATGGTGTCGTATATTTTTTAAACAAGGAGGAAAATCCGAACTTTGCATGAAACAGCATCTTAAGTACATCTTTACAAAAATTGTCAGATTGTCAAAGGGCATCAAAGCAAATGGAATCTGCAACTATTCACAGTATTTCCACATATACTAAACGCCAACTTACCTTACTTTCTTCACCAGTTCTATGGCAATTATTTAAAGCTATTAGAGAGGGGGGAATGTCCTTGATCTGACGTGCCAGTGCTTGTTCCACGACATTTATTATAAGAAACATACAACCTATCTCATGAAACTTGAGTGCTGCCAGAGGCTCCTTCAGTGACTGCGTCTAACAGGCAGCCAGCCAGCAGGCAGAGGCTAGCAGAGGCAGGTCTTGGGGCACCTTGGAATTTTTGCTGACCTACCCCTGGGCCCGGTGCTGGTACGAGCCAGCCTTGATGTGCTGCCCAGTCCTTCCCACATGCACCCAGTCCTAGCAGAGGCAGCCATAAGCTGTGGATCACTTCATAACTCCAAACAAGTTGCCCAGGGCCAGTCACAGGCAGTAACTAAATAGGGCTGGTGCATGCTAGTGTGGCTCAGTTGGTTGGGCATTGTCCCACGAACTGAAAAGTCACCAGTTCGATTCCTGGTCAGGGCACACGACTGGGTTGCAGGTCTGGTACCCGGTCAGGGCACGTATGAAAGGCAACCAATCGATGTCTCTCTCTCACATAGATGTTTCTCTCTCTCCCTTCCCCTTTCTCTAAAAATAAGTAAAATCTTAAGTTGGCTTGCACCAGAGTCCCTCTCAAGAGGCCCCAGAACCAACACACCCAGTGGCCAGCTTCATACCACATCACAGCAGGATCCAATTAGCTTCAGAAGTGACTTATCCAAAGCGAGTCTTAGCAGTCACCAGACCCCACCGAGGCAAATTCCGCTCCATGTGGTCAACACCTGCACAGCAGCTGGTACACTGGCTGGGTTCAAGTCTCACCGCCAGCCAGCCTGAGGGTGGAAACCACACATGAACAAGCCAGTTTCAATCAAGACTCGGTTACAAAAGGAGGGCCCATGTAACCCACACAGGGACATTCCTGGAGCACCCAGCTCAGGTGACCAAGGAGACTGTGCCACCGAGCCCCATAGGACAGCTACTATATTAGGCCACCCTATCAAGATGGGGAGTCATAGCAAATCTACCTAACACATGAAAACAAACACAAATGAGCAGCCAAAATGGGGAGACAGGGAAACGTGCCCTAAATGAATGAACAGGAGAAAAAAAGCTAAATGAAATGGAGGCAAGCAATTTACTAGATGTAGAGTTCAAAAAAAAATGGTAATAAGGATGCCCAAGGAACTTAGTAAGAACTATAACTGTATGAAAAAGGACATAGAAACCATAAAAAAGAATCCGTCAAAAATGAAGGCTACAATATCTGACATGAAGAATGCACTACAAGGAACACACAGTAGGATGGATGAAGCAGAAAATCGAATCAGCAATTTGAAAGGCAAAGTAGCATAAAACAACCAGTTAAAGCAGCAAAAAGATAAAAGAATTTCTTAAAATGTGAACGCACAAATGAGTAATTGCTATTACTATTCTTATTCCTTTTTGTTATATCATGTCTTTCAAGTCCTTGGAAGTACAGCTGCCAAGTGACAAAGTCAGGAATGATGACAAAGTCAGGGCTTAGAATTTCAGACCTAACTTGGGTTCCTGAGTTCGCACTTTATTACACTGTAACATCATATAAATCACTCACCTCTCTAGCCCTCAGGCTTATTATCAATAATAAAATGGGTATGATACCACCAACGGACCGCTCAGTGTTGGTGGGAGTTCTAAATGAGGTAATATAGAGAGAGCTCCTAGGACTATATCTGACATACAAACCATCCCATTTAACCAGAAAGAGGAGGAGGGGCTGCTGTAACATTTATCGTATGCCCGGCATATGCTACGTGCTTCACATACATTCTCTGGTATAACCACTGCCCCCGCCCCCCCGCACTACCTCATGTGGTCACTCCTAGGATCTCTATATCTTAGATGAGAAAATTGAGGCTTACAGAGATAATGTACCTCTCTCCAATTATCTAGCTAGTAAGCAGCATCTTTCTAGAATCTGAACTCGCAATGTCCTCAGATCACTGTAGTCTCCTTTTCCTCCCCCTATGAAGATTTCATTGACTAACAGTCCCAGTACACCACCACTGACCCAGAAGACGCATGCATACCAGAAACAATGTCTACAGTAATAGCCTCATGACCTAGAAAATTCTTATGTGCTTGGTCTGGAATTCCCTACAATTTACCTTGATGCAATCTCATTATTCTTTGTGAATTGGCAATGCGTTTTTGGTATCAAAATAATAAGAACCCCATTCCCAGACCAGTCAAGACAACCGAGTTCACGGTGAAATGGGGAGGACGCAACTGCAGAGGGCTCAAACTCTCAGCATCCGCTGATACTGTTTTAACGTGACCCAGGTGTGAGCTGGGAGACTCTGGAGAAGGTTGGGGACCAAGCTTGTATACACAGAATATGATAGCTGTGTTTGATTCAGGGTAATGATGCTGTTTCAGGCTGGTCCATTCCCAAAATATATCCCCGAGTCTCAGGTTTACAAGTTGGGTGGCCGACATACCTCATCTTCAGAGCAGTCAGTGGAAACAGATTTCACCAAGAGATTTCAAATTTGCCTTGCTTCCCCATAAACCTTTTGATGTACTTTCTAACCTTTAATAAGTAGATTAAAATGTAGCAAGTAAGGGGTCTGTTGCCCTTCCTGAGTCTGTCTCTGTTAAGAAACAATGTGGATAAAAATAAATGTTGGCCAGCACAGTGGAGGGGTCACCTTACACACTGCACACAGGCCATACACATTGTCTTCTCTTACACACGGCTGCTAGTGCCCTGTCGCCAAATGACAGAAATAGTAGGTTGTATGAGCCGAAGCAGCAAGTACTAAAATGATGACTCTCAATATTGAGCGAAACAGAGTCAGGGATTCTTTTGTGGCTGTTGGAAGTCTTGTATAGATGAATGCTAGGTCAGAATCTTAGAATTAATTATTTTCCCAAATTTTTTCCACCCAGCCCATTTTAGCATCTTCTCAATACCTCAATGACTCAAAGGTCAAGTGATTCCTTCCCAGATATATTTCCAGCCTCCACAGTAAGATTTGTTTTAATCCTCACTCAAGAATATGATTTTATTGCTTTCAGAAAGAGAAGAAGAGGAGGAGGGAGAGAGAGAAAGGTGGAGGGGGATATTGATGTGAGAGAAAAACATCAGTTGGTTGCCTCCCATATGTGCCCCAATCGGGGATTGAACTTGCAACTTGGGTATGTGCCCTGATTGGGAAGTGATCCTGCAACCTTTTGGTACGTAGGACAATATTCCAACAAACTGAGCCACCAGCCAGGGCCACAGCAACATTTTTAAACTCATGGATTGCACGACTCCAATAAATTAATTGATTTGCTTACTCTGATGATCTTAGACAGAAGCAATTTAAGAGCTGCATTGGTATTTTCTTCATTTCAAGATGTGTGGATGTGTTTTGAGTTTTAAAAATCCCTATGTAATAACACTTGGGAAGAAATACCCTGACTGGTATGGCTCCATGGATTGAGCTCCGGACTACAAACCAAAGGGTTGCTGGTTCGATTCCCAGTCAGGGCACATACCTGGGTTGGGGGCCAGGTCCCCAGTAGGGAAGCACGCGAGAGACAACCACACATTGACATTTCTCTTCCTCTCTTCTTCCTCTCTCCTCTCTAAAAGTAAATAAATAAAATCTTTTTAAAAAGCACTTGGGAAGAATCCTTCTGGCCACTCAGAGGCTTACTTGCAAATGAGTGGGTATCCTCCTCTACCCTCCGCTACCCGAGCAATGGCCTACCCCACAGCGATGTTAAGTACAATCTTGCTGCAGGACTAAGAACAGTAAGTAGTGCTGCTTTTCTTTTCCCCATCACTAGTTGGGATCTACTGTAGTGGAAACTGGCTTTTGCATTTCCCACCCTGGTCTTTCTGCTCCCTCTTCTGAATACACATCTTTAACTAATCAGCAAATACGTGCAAAGAAATAGCCTTCCTACCAAACATGTGTTGTCATTGTTGGCTCAGCATTACTCTGTCAGGATCAACTGATAATAAACCGAATTAAAGCCTTTAACCCTTACTGAAATTAAATAATGTGCTCTCCTGGTAGACCCATTCTTCTCCTTCCAAAGAAGGTGCACATACCCTTACACACAGAGAACTGACATTTATCATCATCTTTTTAAAGAGAAATAATGAAAGCTATGACAAGAAAACAAGAACAAAGCAACCTCACCTGTAAAGAGGCACAGGAACTCGATGGTAACACTGAGTCTCCCCTTTTTGAAGGCCATGTTTTTGGACATCCCAAGTTCCAGAACTGATTTAGTGAGCTCCAGAGCATCATGGAAATAGGCAGTCCTGAGGTTTAATTCACTGAGCGGTTTTACACTGAGAACCTCTTCCATATCGCAAAGAGCAGGTTTCATCCAGCCTAGCACACCTAGCACTGACATCACTTCTTGCCAGAGGGAAAAAAAATTGCTTTTTAAATATTGACTTTCTCAGTCACTGCCAAGGCCAACCAGTCAGCCGTGAACCACATTTGTTGCCGCCATCTTATACAGATCGTGAACTCTGCTGCTTGCCAAGAAGCATCTCCAGGGCAATAGCTAAGCTGCAATAACTATCCCGAGCTGAAATTCTAGGCATCTGAGTCAGAAGTACAGGGAATAATTGTCTTCCTCAAGTTAGGAGTCACTACTCAATTTCCTAGTGGCATGTCTCAGTGACACCTCAAATCTCTGCATTCTGAGTCCTTACCCTTCACTGC
>PVKM010031917.1:0-16635 GCA_004027735.1 Carollia perspicillata | reverse complement strand
GGAAGCAACCTAGGTGCCCATAAGTAAATGAATGGATCAAAAACCTATGGAACATATACACAATGGAATTCTATGTGGAAGAAAGAAAGAAGGAGCTCCTATCCTATGCAACAGCATGGATGGAAGTGGAAAGCATTATGCTAAGTGAAATAAGCCAGGCAGTGAAAGACAAATACCATATGATCTCTCCTATAACAGGAACCTAAGCAACAAAACAAAGAAGCAAGCAAAATATAACCAAAGACATTAAAATAGAAAACAGGATGACAGTAACCAGAGGGGAGAGGGGAGGGCATTTCAGGGAAAAAGGGGAAGGCGTCACAGGAACAAATATAAAGGACACATGGACAAAAACTAAGGGGGGTGGAAATGGGTGGGAGGTGGGGAGCACTGGGGGGGTGGACTGGTACGGGAGTAAAAGACAGAAAATTGTACTTGAATAACAATTAAAATAGAAAAAAAAAGAAAGTAAGGTAAAATTATCATGATTTGTAGATGATGTAGAACTTTATATGGAGAGCCCTAGAGATTATAGCAAAATACTACTAGAACTGATAAATGAATTTATTAATATAACAGGATACAAAATTAATATTTAGATTGATTGCATTTTAAGTTTTAAAATTATTTAAATTTTAAATTGTTGTTCAATTACAGTTGTCTGCATTCCCCCACACACACCATTTCCCCCCAACCCCAGCCAAACCCACCTCCCTCCTTTGGTTCCACTCCCCCCTTGGTTTTGTCTATGTGTTCTTTATAGTTGTTCCTGAAAACTCTTCTCCCCATTATTACACCCCCCACCTTCCCTCTGGTTACTGTCAGATTGTTCTTAATTTCAATGTCTCTGGATATATTTTGCTTGCTTTTTTCTTTGTTAAGTTCCTGTAAAAGGTGTGATCACATGGTATTTGTCTTTCATGACCTGGCTTACCTCACTTAACATAATCCTCTCTAGTACCATCCATGCTATGGCAAATGGTAGACACTCCTTTTTTCTTTCTGCTGTATAATATTCCATTGTGTAAATGTACCATACTTTTTTGATCCACTCATTTACTGATGGGCACTTAGGTTGCTTTCAGCACTTCCCCATTGTAAATGGTGCTGCTCTGAACATTGGGGTGCATAGGTTCTTTTGGATTAATGTTTCAGTGTTCTTAGGATATAATTGTATCAGTGATGTTGCTGGGTCAAAAGGCAGTTCCATTTTTAGTTTTCTGAGGAGATTCCATAAGGTTTTCCATACAGGTTGCACCAGTCTGCAATCCCACCAACAGTGCACTAGGGCTCCCTTTTCTCCATGTCCACTCCACACTTGTTGTTTTTTGATTTGTTTATGATGACCATTCTGACTGGTGTCAAGTGATACCTCATTGTGGTTTTAAATTGCATCTCTCTGATGGCTAATAATGTTCAGCATCTTGTCATATGTCTCTGGACCCTCTGCATGTCCTCCTTGGAGAAGTGTCCATTCAGGTCCTTCGCCCATTCTTTAATTGGGTTGTTTGTCTTCCTGGTGTGGAGTCTTATGAGTTCATTACATATTTTGAAAATCAAACCCTTGTTTGCGATATCATTGCCAAATATATTTTCACATTTAGGTGGTTCCTTTTTTATTTGCTAATGTTTTCTTTAACCATGCAAGAGCTTTTTAATTTGATAAAACTCCATTTGCTTATTCTTCCCTTTATGTCTCTTGCTCTATGGGACATAGCTGTGAAAATATCGGTGCACGGAGTATCAGAGATTTTCCTATCTATGTTCTACTCTAGGACTTGAGTGGTATCACAACTTATATTTAAGTCTTTTATTCATCTTGATTTTATTTTTTAAGGTTTTATTTATTTTTAGAGAGGAGGGAGGAGAGACAAAGAGAGGAAGAAAAACATCAATGTGTGGGTGCCCCTCACACACCCCCTACTGGGGACCTGGCCCACAACCCAGGCATGTGCATTGACTAGGAATCGAACTGGAGTCACTTTGCTTTGCAGTCCAGTACTCAATCCAGTGAGCCACACCAGCCAGGGCTAAAAATGGAGTGGTGGTGGGGAAATGGAGGCAACTATACTTGGTCAACAATTAAAAAAAATGGAACCACTTTATGACCAAGCAATTCCACTTCTCAGTGTATATCAGAACAAAAACATTGATTCCAAAGTATATGTGCAGCCCTATATTTATTGCAGCATTATTTACAAAAACCTAGATATGGATGCAATTTAGGTGTCCATCAATAGACAAGTGGATAAAGAAGTGGAATACAATTTACAATACCATGGATGAACCTAGATAGGGGGTATCATGCTCAGTGAAGTAATTCAATCAGAGAATAACAAGTACTATATCATTTTACTTGTATTTGGTGTTTGTAGAATAAATGAATAAACAAATAAAATTGATATAGACACATCGACACAGAGAAGATACTGATGATTGCCAGGGGGGAGGGTGTTTGGATGACTAGGTGAAAAAATGAAGGGATTAAGGAGTACAAATTGGTAGTTACAAAATACTCACAGCAAAGTAAAGTACAGCTGAGGGGATATAGTTAATAATATTGTAATAACTATGTACAGTTCTAGGTGGTCACTGGAAATATCAGAGGGAACACCTTGAAAAGTATATGATTGTCTAAGAACTATGCTGTAAGCCTGAAACGTATACAAAATAATCCTAATTTAAACTGTAATTGAAAATTTTTTTTAATTGCCAGCATTTCATTTCTTTTGTAGAGGCAGTAAAACCATATGATGTAAACTGTGGAAATGGGAAGTGTTTATAAGAAGTATTCACAGCAGGTTCACTTTGGAAAATGATCAATGAAAAATGGTTCACAAACCCATGAGGTTGGTATAGTTTAGCCAGAACTCAATATTATGCTGCTACTTTTTTTAAATTAGTAGAAACAACTAAGAAAAATTTTCAAAACAACTGCAACCAGTATCCAGTACTCATTCACCCTTTCAGTTATGGCTTAAGTGGAATGTGGTTTCTCAGGCAATAGCATAAAGTAAGGAGTATTCCTCAAAACAGGGGTCTACCAAGATCATAGAGAATGAAGGTCTACATTCTATTGCCCACCTATTGTGCTTCCTGGGAATAAGTCCTAGAATCTGCAGCAGGATAGATCATCATCACTGTGTCTTCCAACAGCCTTGCAAATGCCTGCAGACATTGCAGTCTCAGTGACCCAAAGCAATGGGACAATTACTAAAGTAGCTAAAGCATGACTTCCCCAAACCCTGCTGTTATCCTCAGGCCAAATCTGGAGTTGAAGCCCTCTCATGTCCAGTGCCTATACTCTGTTCTCTGTGTTGGTCACCTCTGATACTGAGTTTTCTTCCCATGGAAACACTGTTCAAATATTTACTGAGTACCCAAGATAGACAAAGCCCCATGGGAGTAAGGTGAGCTGAGAGAGACATTTAGAAATAAATCAGAAATTTTGCTTTCTGAAAATTCGGTATCTTTTTTAAATAATAAGACTAAATATACATGAATTATCAGAAGAAATGAAGAAATTAAGTAGGAGGTGTTCATTTATATGTGGAACCTAATGTACAAAATAAACTAACAAATAAAATATCAACAGACTCACAGAGAACAGACTGAAAGCTGTCAGAGAGGAAGGAAAGGAACTGGGGACTGGGTAAAAAATATGAAGAGATTGAGAAAAAAACTCACAGACGGACAACAGTGTGGTGATTACCAGAGATGGAAAAGCATGTAGGGAAAATTAGAGGAGGGTAATGGAGGGATAAATGGGGACAGAAGGACACTTGACTTGGGGTGGTGCATGAAAAACACAATATATAGATGATGTATTATAGAATTGTATGCTTTAAACCTATAAAATTGTATTAACCAATGTCACCCCAATAAATTCAATAAAAATAGGAGGTGTACTAATTTGCCTGTGCTTCCCTAACAAAGTAAGCACAGTCTGGGTGACTTAAACAACAGTTCTAGAGGCTGAAAATTTGAGATCAAGGTGTTAACAGTTTGATTTCTTTTGAGGCATCTCACCTTGGTGTAGTTGGCCATCTTCTCCTTGTGTCTTCACATGGTCTTTTCTCTGTGTTCATCTGTGAACTAATCACTTCTCATAAGGGCACCAGTAATGTGGAATTAGGGTTCACCCTAATGACCCCATTTTAATTTAATTACCTCTTAAACGACCCTATATCCAAATACATTTTGAGGTACCACAAGTTTAGGACTTCAACATGTGAAATTGGGGCCTGTAACATCCTCCCATGTTGTCACCATCTTCTTCCTGCTCCAGACTCAGCCTGTTCTCCCTCCTGCTCTGTCTAAGCCTTTGTACACAACGCTGTGAACCTCTGCCTCAGCTATTTTCAACTTCACCTCTTTCCTTCATCAGTAGTGGAACGGCTCAGGTTCCATCATAGCAGGGTCACAAAGTTTTACCTGCCAGTCTGTCACTTCTTTCTTGTTGCCCCTAGAGTAAGTAATGGTCTGTGTCAGGTGATCTCAGGAAATAAAAGCTTTCTCTAAGCACTTCTGCTTACAGATATAGTTTCATTTCAGTCATCATGTGTACATTCACCTGGAGTCATCACAATGATGAAGTTAATTAAGTTTGCACCTTGTTCTCAGTATAGCTCCACCTCAGACTGAAGCCTGCCCACCATGAGTCTGGCTCTATGTCATTACTCCCCATGGTTGTTCCTTTCATCCTACTTCTTGCTTTGCTCCCTGACAATTTTTCATTCCTCCAGGTTTGGGAAGGAAAAGATGAGGACAGATGTTCTACTTGATAGGTCCTGCCATCATCCAAAGTTTCTCCTTGGGTTCTCATGGGTGACTTTTGTGCTCTTCAGAGAACCTTAAGTCTGGGACCTTTTATTCTTCAGTCCATACACTGACACCCTTTGTTGGGGCACCACTGCCCTTGAGGGTGGCCTTCCTGGTCTTAAAATTCTCTCTGGGCTGACTCTCCTATGGTAAGGGGGATACACTCAGGCACTTTTTGTCTGAAAAAATCTAGACTTTGAGGCCATTTCTGAGACAGCCAGGCCTGAATCTGGCTGCAACCTACATACTGTAAAAAAACTCAGATTCTGGATCTCTGACTAACCTAATCAAAGCTCCCTAACTTGGCCTGAGGAAAGAAAGAACGTGATGAGGCACAGAAAATGCAATAGATCACCAATGTGCTTCCCAAAAATAAATACTCCCTTTCAGCCTCTTTAATTCACTATTCCTGTGAAGACAAGCTGGCATCTCACTTCAGAACTCAGGAGGCAGACAAATCATGGTGGAACACCCTGTTCCAAGTCCAGACCCTTACCTGCAGATACTGCCCTTCCACTCACAAGGCACAGCCCTCAACCCTGGAGCCTTAGAAACTCCTTGCTTGTATCAGTGGATCTCAGGTTCAGCCCACATCTTCCTCTCCCCAGAGAAGCTTCAGAATCCCAAACCTGTACCAGAGCAGTAGGATCCTAATTGCCCCAAAGGGAAGATGTACTTGAGAGTGATGTTGGGGGGTGCCTTCAAGGAACCAGGATCATCAAAGTAATATTTCCAAGTAAGTACCACATCATCAATATTATTTAACACTCAATCATCCAACAAATAGTTATTAAACTCTTATAATGTGCCAAGCACAGTTTCTAGATGCTATAAATGTAACAAGGCTCCCTGACTCGGGTTTATATTTTAGTGGGGATACAGAAAATAAGCAAATGCATCAGTAAATTACATAACAGGGCATGAGAGGGGTTATGAAAAGACACACGGTAGAAAGTAGAGTGGGAAATGCTAGGGAAGCTGAGACTAGGAAAGATAGTCACTGAGAACTGACTTCTTAACAGCCTTAAGGAAGGTGAGGGTCTGTTTATCCTTGCAGATATCTAGAGTGGGAGGAGCGAGGTCAGGGTGGTATCCTGGGGGGCAAATACATACAGAATTGCAGGAGAAAAGGACTTAGTATAAAACTCAAAAAAACCCAATGTTTAAGAAAAATGATAAAGAACAGCAAAAGTTCATGGCAAGGGAGGCAGGTAAGGATTAGGAGATCAAATGCTTCCAAGGTAATTGTTCAGGGATGAGATGAGTTCTGTTTGGCAGTGGTGGTTACATGATTCTGTGCACACTCATAGAACTGTATAATGAAAGATGTGATGTTATTTTTTTAAAGGAATGGATTTTTTAAAAGATTTTATTTATTTATCTTTAGAAGGGAAGGGAAGGAGAAAGGGAAAGAAATATCAATGTATGGTTGCCTCTCGTGTGTCCCCTGCTAGGAACTGGCCTGCAACCCAGGCATGTGCCCTGATTGGGAATCAAACCATGATCCTTTGGTTCTCAGGCCCACACTCAATCCACTGAGCTACACCAGTCAGGGCAGATGTGATATTATTATATGTAAATTTTTAAGTAGATGCTTTTTAAAAAAATAATTTTATTTTATTTTCCATTACCATTTAGTTCCCTTATAACCCCTCCCTCTAACAATCACCACACTGTTGTCAATGTCCATGAGTCCTTCTTCCCTTTTGCTCAATTCCTCCACCCCTTAACTCCCTCCCCACTAGCTGTCATCTGCTTTCCATTTATGAGTATGCCCCCATTTTCTTTGTTTGTTTAGTTTGTTCACTAGATTCCACATATGAGTAAAATAATATGATATTTGTCTTTCCCTGAATAGTTTATTTCACTTACATAATGTTCCACAGGTCCATCCATATTGATGTAAAGGGTAAAATTTTATTTTCATAGCTGAGCAGTATTCCATTGTGTAAATGTCCCATAGGTGTTTTATGCACTCATCCATTGATGGATACTTAGGCTGCTTCCATATCTTTCTGATTGTAAATAACACTGGAATGAACATAGGGTGCTTATGTTATTTTGCATTACTGTTTCAGGTTTCTTCAAATATATTCCCAGAAGTGGGATTGCTAGGGAAAAAGGCAGATCTATTTTTAATTTTTGAGGTATCTCCATCCTGCTTTCCACAATGGATACACCAGTCTACATTCCCACCAACAATGCAAGTGTTCCTTTTTCTCCATATCCTCACCAACACTTGTTTTTTTGTGGATTTATTGATGCTACCCATTCTGACAAGTGTGAGATGGTATCTCATTGTGGTTTTAATTACATTTCTCTGATGATTAGTGGTGTTGAGCATCTTTTCATGTGTCTATTGTTCATCTGTATGTTCTCTTTGGAGAAGTGTCTATTCAGGCCCTTTGCCCATTTTTAATTGGGTTGTTTGTTTCTTTGATGTTAAGTTTTGTAAGCACTTTATAAATTTTAAATATTAACTCCTTATCAGATGTATCAGAGAATATGTTCTTCATTCTGTGAAGCAGATGCTATTTTAAAAGCCAACCAGATCTGTTTCAAGAATGAGAGCTTCAGACAAGTGACAAGTACGGAGAAAGATGTCATTCCAGTTGTGAAGCATGTTTGGAGTATGGTGGAAATTCAGGCTTCCAGGCTCCATAGCTGGAAGCTCCTTGGAGGCTACTCATTTAACTGGAATGGGCTACCAAAGCCTTGGTTCACCTCACTCAGCCATCTCCAATCCCCCCTCTGCATCAGCCTGTTTGCTAGGCCTCAACATACCACACATGTTCTGTACACAGGCCTGCATTCTCTTCTTCCCTGCCACTTCATGTGGCTTCTTGGAGGCCTTCCCTGATGGCCCCTAAAGTGTACTCTTCCCTTCATCATGCTCTGTTGTGTAATGATGCTTTGTCTCTTTCACGAACTATCACTCTGAGTTTATGTAATGTTTCTGCTTCCATATTCCTTATTTTACTTCTTCACTGAGAAGTAGGCTCCAAGAGATCAGGAACATGTGAGCTGTGTCCACCATAACCTAGTACCTAGATTAGTGACTAGAAAATTGTAGGTACTCAATAAAAAGTACCTGTCATCATTTCAATTAACGTTACAAAGTTGGAACTGCTGTATTTTCATAGTTGAACCATAAAATTAATGGGGAACTTCCTGGTGGCCATTGCAAAATAGAAAAATAATGTAAAATATTGCCTAGGAAGTGGAAATATAAAAACCTTTCTGGGTAAGACAGGTTGTATAAGGACTTGTTTTGTCCAGATAATCATTGTGGTCTCATTGAGAAATATAGGGAAAAGTACCTTTAACATTAATACATGCCATGCAATTATTTTTTCTTTAAACCTTTTTAGTAAGCCAAAGTAAGAAAGCTAATGAATAGCCATGGGGCAGGAATTATTCCTAATTAGTCTCACATCTACAATAAAACTCTGCATAGATCTCATTTACATTGTAGATTATCTTTCCTTTTCTTTTGGGAGCACACATTTAATTATGCTTCAGAAGCACTGCACTTTACCTAACCCTCAGTAGATCTTTGAAGTATGTTATAATGACCATTCTACAGATGACGAAACTGAGGCTTATAGGCTGCAATCACTGATAGGTTGTGGTGGAGACAAGGTTTGTTTGACTCCCCTTGTTAAGGGCTGCCAACTTCACCTGAGAGCCCAAACAGCCTGTTTTATAAATGAAGTATTATTGGAGAAAGCCATACCTACTTTTTCATGAGCTTTCTGTGTCTGCTATTGTGCTACAACGGCAGACTTCACTGGTGGAATATGCCTGCTAAAATGAAAATACTATGGATACCTATAAATAATACTTCCAACCTTGCTGTAGACTGTGCTTATCTGCTCACCAGTCAAGCAACTGAACAAATATGTGTAGTATTTGTTCCTCTGAAGGGGAAAAATAGTTTTGTATAAAAATAAAATACCTCCATTTCATTTATCTCTTTTTTTGCTACTTGAAAACAAATGAAATTTGACCACCAGCTTATACCATACACAAAAATAAACTCAAGATGGATAAAAGACTTGAATATAAGTTGCGATACCATTAGAGTCCTAGAGAAGACCATAGGAAAATTTCAGATATTCCATGCAGCAGTATTTTCACTGATACATCCCCTAAAGCAAGGGACATAAAGAAAGGATAAACAAATGGAACTTTATCTAATGAAAAAAGCTTCCGTATAGCTAAAGAAAACATCAGTAAATTGAAAAGGGAACCAAATTTGTGGGAAAATATATTTGCCAATGATACCTCAGACAAGGGTTTGATCTCCAAAACATATAAAGAACTCACATGATTCCACACCAGGAAGACAAACAACCCAATTTAAAAATGGGCAAAGGACCTGAACAGACACTTCTCCAAGGAGGACATACACGGGGCTCAGAGGCATATAAAAGGATGCTCAGCATCACTATCCATCAGAGAGATGCAAATTAAAACCACAATGAGATACCACTTCACACTGGTGAAAATAGTCATTATTACCAAATCAATAAACAGCAAGTTCTGGCAAGTTTGTGGAGAAAAGGAAACCCTAGTACACTGCTGGTAGGAATGCAGACTGGTGCAGCCACTGTGGAAAACCTTATGAAATTTTGTCAAAAAACTAAAAATGAAACTGCTTTTTGACCTGTCAAATCTATACCATCAAAATCCTGAAACGCCAACTCAAAAGAACCTACACACCCCAATGTTTTAGCAGTGCAATTTAAAATAGTCCAGTGCTGGAAACAGCCTAAGTGCCCATCCATAAATGAGCGGGTCAAAATATTGTTGCACATTTACACAACAGAATACTATGCATCAGAAAGAAAGAAGAAACTCCTACTGTTTGTAATAGTATGGATGGAACTGGAGAGCATTATGCTAAGTGAAGTAAGGCAGACCATGAAAGACAAATACCATATGATCTCACCTATAAGTGGAGCCTAATAAATGAAACAAACAAACAAGTAAAATTGAACCAGAGACATGGAAATAAAGAACAAACTGACAGTAACCAGAGGAGAGTGAGATAATGGTGGAAAGAAGGGGAAGAGTCATCAAGAAACATGTATAAAGGATCCTTGAGCTAAGACAATGGGTGGGGGAAGGATTGAACGTGGGAGGAACAGTGGGTAGGGCAAGGGAATAGTAATGTCAGAAAAGGGGGAACACTGTAATTGAACAACAATAAAGAAGACACGCTGTAAAAATACTAATGTAAACATTTAGATAGTTACATTAAAGAAAAAGAGAAGTAAAAAATAAAAGAAAATGTAAACTATGATTTCTAAGTGCAAAATTATTTTTCTACTAAAATATCAAAGAAGTATATTTCATAAATAAATTTTCTGAAGAGTTCCAGCCAAGATGGAGGCACAGGTGGAAATGCTTCACTTTTTCACACAACCAAAGGAAAGATAACAGCCAATTTAAAAACAACAAATAACTAGATGTGCCAGAAAATGAAACTGCATGGAACTCTGGCGACCATGGTGTTAAAGAAACATTCACCCAGACCAGTTGGAGGGGTGGAGACTGGAGATGGGCAGCCCAGAAGAGAGGACATGCAGCAAGGCTATGGACCTCATAGGTGAAGTGCCACTGGCTGAATGGGAAACTAAGAATTAAAGCTAGCAATAAAATACTTTGGAGTTGGTCATGGTGGGAGAAACTCCCAGTTTCACAGGAGAGTTCTTACAAAGTGGGAGAAGAGTGGAAGAAGTGAGTGGCATTGTTCCCTCTCTGATCCCTCCCCCACATACAGCACCATAGACACAATGCAGCAAAGACAGTTGCCCTGCCTTGGCAAATACCTAAGGCTCCACCTGCTTATAACATAACAGGTGTGCCAAGGCAAAGAAATATGGCCCAAATGAAAGAACAGATCAAAGGTCCAGAAGAAGAGCTAAATGATGAGGAGATAAAAAACCTATCTGATGCAGAGTTCAAAACACTGGTAACCAGGATGCTCACAGAACTGATCAAGCTCGCTCACAAAATGAAGGTACAAATGAACGCTACCCAAAATAAAATAAAGCAAAACATACAGGGAAACAAGAGTGAAGGGAAGGAAACCAGGCCTCAAATCAATGATCAGGAACAGAGGAAGAAATAAACATCCAACCAGAAAAGAATGAAGAAACAAGAATTCAAAAAAAGTGAGGAGAGTATTAGGAATTTATGGGACAACCTTAAGTGCTCTAATATCCAAATCATAATAGTGCAAGAAGGAGAGCAAAAGAGCAAGAAATTTAAAACTTATTTGAACAAAAAGGAAAATTTCCCCAATAGACTTCCAGGAAATTCAGGAAGCTCATAGAGTCCCAAAGAAATTGGACCCAAGGAAACACACAAGGCACATCATTATTAAGTTATCCAAGATTAAATATAAAGAGAGAATCTTAAAAGCATCAAGAGGAAATGACAGAGTCACCCAGAAAAGAATGTCCATAAGACTATTAGCTGATTTCTCGAAAGAAACCTTATAGGCAAGAAGGGGCTGGAAAGAAATATTTGAAGTCATGAAAGTCAAGGACCTAAACCAAGATTAGTCTACCCAGCAAAGCTATCATTTAGAATGTAAAGGAACATAAAATACTTCCCAGATAAGGTAAAGTTAAAGGAATCCATCATTATCAGGCTCTTAATATATGAAATGTTAAAGGGACTTATCTAAGAAATATATGAAGATTATTAAAAAAATATGAACAGTAAAATCACAACAAACTCACACGTATCAATTACCTAACTTTAAAAACAAAAACTAAGCAAACATCTAGAACAGGAATAAAATCACAGAAATGGAGATCACATGGAGGGTTTTCAGTGGGGAAGGGGAGGGGAAGAATGAGGGGAAGGTACAGGGAATAAGAGTCATACTTGGTTAGGCATAAAATAGACAGGGAGAGCTTAAGAATGGTATAGGAAACAGAAGCCAAAGAACTTATACACACAAGCCATAAACATGAACTAAGGGAGGGGAAATGCTGGAGAGAAGGCAAGTGTATGGCAGAGAGGGGATAAAGGGAAGAGAAACACTGGGAAAAATGTAATAGCATGATCAATAAAATATACTTAAAAATAATAAATTATGAAGTAAATGTTTTCACCTTTATTTTTTTAATCCATTGGTTCTGTCCACAGAACTTAACTAAAATAGAGCACATAAGAGGAATATTAAGAAATGCATTTAATAAAAACATAACAGTGCAGCATATGCAATAAATCATGCAGACAGATTTATTGAACTCTGTGACATCAAAGGAAGTGGAAAAAAATGAACTTGTTGATATTCATGAGGATACCACAAATTTTCAGTGTGTAATTTAACTACAATTCTATATTTTATCAGTCAGTTTAGGTCATCTAAAGACACCTAATTAACTAACTTTCAATATGTCTTTCCAAATAATGTAGTTTTAATTTTTTCAATATATCTGGGAAAGATTAAATACATTAGTCATAGTACAGGTATTAAAGTGAAGTCCTTAGTTCTTTCAAAGAGATTGAAACCCCAGAATTATACAATGAGTTTTATTTTGGAGGAGGACCTTCATCTTTACTTTCAGAATGTTCTTGACCACAGAAGAATAACAAAAATGAGGACGATTGCCAATATGCATTCAGGTGGGTCTCTCCCTGTGTGCATGACATAAATTAGTGCCCTAAGGGATACTAATTTAATTGTTGTCCCTTAAGGGACACTAATAAGAGGAGCCAACTGGGGAAGCTTATCTCTGGAACTGGGCTTTAACCCCGATGCTCCCCATGAAGTCACACTCAGCATGGATGTGGACAGAAAGTGTGATGATATTGATTGGAATCTGGATTAAAGAGCATGGTTTTTCCAGGGTTCCATGTAAGGGCTAAATGAGGTGCTGCCATCAGATCAGGAAGTTTCTTGAAGTGGGGGGCCATTCCCACTGTATACAATATTGTTGATGACATCTGATCTGCTCCAATATCAGAGCCCCTGATGGTGGAGGGCAAAAGCTTTTATGTAAGACCCCTGCCAAGTGGGGAAGGGCACTCAAATCCATACTACAAGCTTTCAGGCAAGTTGTCTACACTCTGAACCTTAATGTTTCCATCTTTAAAATTAATTTAGTAGTTTCTTCCTCTGATGGTTACTGTGAGAATTACATAAAATGTCTGGCCCAAAGGAAGTATTAATAATTGCTTGTTATTTTTATATTACCTCAAAGTTACTTCATTATGTTGATGGTCTTTCTCTAATTAGTGGTACATAATGTTGAAATATAAAATATTCATTCATGTAATAAATATTTCTTAGGCAAATATTGCATATCAAACTCAGAACTAGTTTTGGGTTATAGAAAAAATTATAACATGTAAGTCCTATTTCCAAAGAGCCGGCAATATAGAAGAGAAAATGCATGCATGTAGTTACCTGCATGTAATAATGAGAAGAGTAACAATTAATAACCTGAGGCCTCAAAACATGCTAGTACTTGTGGTATGTGGGCTCTAGACTGTTCTATAGTACCCAGCATAGGCACTTAAGTTTTTAATCCCCACAATAGTCACCAAGTTATGCACCATTATCTGCACTTTATATGCAATTTCTGACAGAGTCTTCCTGCAGGCAGAGGCAGCAGTGCAAGGTGGAACAAAGTTTGTCACAAGTTTAGAGTAGAGCAAAGGCAGTCTGGAAAATCTTCTACCAGTTTGGAAATAAAATTACAGTCTAGGGTCTGTGATTGTTTCTGGGGCCTATGAAGCTTTATCAAATGCTCTCCCACCCATTCCCAACCCCCAGAAATATACACACCAACCAGTTCCCTTACCATCTTTGAGAATGGGTGTGAAAAGGGCTTCAATCTGGCTGTAGTCCAGGAATATGAACACACCGTGAGGCCAATCTAGAGAATGTGCTTCAGTCACTGTGCACCAGCTCAAATGGTGGATACCCAGGTAGGGAAACCCCTTGCCTGGGGGACCTGGGAAGCCCAACCAGACAAGAAAGTGCCTTGGTCTTAGTAGCTGGGTCTCCTCAACCTAGACTTTTCTTCACTGAAAGATTGAATACCTTTTCTCCACCTGGGCAGTTACCACTCAGTCTCCCAAGTGTCACTTGAGAATTCCCATTCATTAAAGATGCTTTACATCATTATCTAGAGGAAGAGGTGTGTTTTGTTCCTTAAAGAGGACTAAACTATGTCACTGCACTCCAGATAATTATGGTACCAGAGGCACCTTGGCAATGGTCCAGGACATCTTCCCAGCACAGGTCTTCTTTTCTCCATTGAGACCCCCAGTATTCACTTTGCAAAGCAAGGACCCCCTTTCTGAACGCCTTGAATATTTTAAGCCTAAATCTTCTTCCCTGTGACTTATGCCCTCTAAGTATGCCTGAGCAATCCCTTCCAGCCTTCCATGTGTGTCTTTAGAGATGGAGACCATGTCTTTGCAAAGTCTTCTCTCTTCCAAAATGAACAACCCAAACTCCTTTACAAATGTCTTCCTTGAGAAGGCATCTGTTCCTAGATTTCTCATGGGTCTTCAGCAGAGCCAGATCAGAGTCTGCAGGCCCTGCCTAAACTGTCTTTCTTGGACACAGGAAAGTCCCAGCTCTCCAAGACTCACCAAGTACTTAACAAGAGCTTAAGAGATTTTTAGGTGCTTATCTGCCTTGCTGTGGTATAAAATGGATTTCTGGAGTCTAATTTTAGAATCTTCCATTTACTACTAGGGACATACCTTGGCTCAATTTAAATTTCTTTTTAATTTATAATATTTCAAATCATGATTTGTTTTCCAGTTCATATATGCCTTCATATTTATGTTATTAGAATGTTAGACAAATGTCTCACATGGTGTCATTCAACACATTGATTAAATGCTAATGAGGATAATTTCAGTGACAGAGCTCTGCGGTCATCCACTAGAGACCAGTCCAACTTGACAATGCTAATATTTAATGTTCTTAGATGTAACTGTCCTTAGAAGTAGCTTGACTAATAATCCAATAGACCATGGATGATTCCAAAGAGCTTCTGAGAATCAGACCTACAGCACCTGCCTTCATTTCAGTGTTTTCCGTCCCCAGCATTAGAGCCCCTGGTACTTGTCCTTACGTCTTCAGACCCAAACCCAATGCCTGTCCTGTTGATCCAGGGTCCAATTCCAACTCTGAGCCAACCTGTAGGCCCAGAGCCCAGGAGCTCTGGCAATCTCCTACCAGACAAAACTGTATAAAACGTGCAGTTTCATTGTTGCTGTTGTTTTTAATCTTTCTATAATGGGCACACAATCTCTTTCCAGTCACTTTTGGCAGACCCTAGAGAAAAACTCAGTGTGTGTGTGTGTGTTTGCATGTGTAAAGTGTGTCGAGCCAAAAGGCCTGAGTTCTTCTACAAAGCAGGGCTCCTCCCATCCTTCTTTTCATAGCTAATTTAGTTCAATGTTAAACAATGTAAATCTGGCAACTCTCCTCAGTGAAATTGAAGACAGCTGTGCTCAGGATCCCAGCCCTCCAATACAGCCTGGGCCAGCTTTCCTGAAATAGCAAATCTTGCTTCCGTCCATGCTTCCCTGGAATAAGCTCAGGGGAAGAATACTCCATTTCCTATACCCAGACTGCTTTTATTTATTACCATCTAATGAGCCCATATTTGGAGAAAAAATATGTGGAATGAAATCGAGTGGTTGTAAATAACTAATGAAAGTGTTTAAATTCAAAGGATCTCTCAGTAAGATTGCATATGTATGTAAATCAGCACGCACTTCTCAGACAGGTAGCAATTCAGCACAATTCCATTGTCTGACGGGCAGGGTCACTCTGAACAGCAAGTTTGGGCAACCTCCAGGATCCCAACAGCTGAGCTTTCAGCACCATTCTTCTTCTCAGTCAGATTTGACTCACCTGGATAAGGATAGCCAGGGAGTTCAGCTCCTTAAAAACAAGCTTATGAGTCAACAATTGTAACTGCTCCATTGTAACGGAGCCTGTGAAGTATGCTGGAGGAACTATATCTATAATTGTTCTTAATTATCTACTTATTAAGAACAATCTTCTCACTTTGCACCAGGTGACTTTTTCTCTCCTGACATGGAGTCCCTTCATTTCATTCTCCCCTGACAGCCATATAGAGCCTCAGTGACTTTTCCTCTTAGGTGCAAATTGCTTGTACCTGAATAACCTGTTCCAGAGGTCATGTGAAGCCTAATCTGACCTGCAATGCACTAACAGCATTCAGTATTTACGGTCCCTTGAGTGTGTTTCTGCAGTGAAGAATCACTGTATAGATCACATTATAACCAATCTATAATAGCAACACATGTACTATTGCAGTGTTTCTCAAAATGAGCCTTTCCTTCCCCAAGTTATATATCTGAATACTCTGGTTTCTCTTCAAATCGTATAAATCTTTCGCCTTTTACCAAGTTATATAGCTGATATAGATAAGCTGCTCCAGAGCAATTTGGCTCCAAAATAACTATCATTCTCTCTAAAAAAATAGCCCTTCTGGAGTGAGTCATTCCCATTTCATGGTAGCAGCCCTCTGAGTGTGTAAATCTGAAATCCAAAGCAGAGTAAGGGTCAGTAAAGATTGCTGTCACCATATTGGAAATGAAAACTATGTACTCCAGAGACACTAACTAGATTTTGGTTCCATCATTGGCTGAACATTGTACAGTTATCATCTGGACAAAGAACCAAAGTTTGAGACTCAGAAGATGGTACAGTCACAACCGACCAAAGTTTCTTCCTTCCTTCCTTCCTTCCTTCCTTCCTTCCTTCCTTCCTTCCTTCCTTCCTTCCTTCCT
>PVKM010031916.1:0-16616 GCA_004027735.1 Carollia perspicillata | reverse complement strand
GCTGTCAGTCTGGTTGAATGTTTGTCAGACTTCCGTAGTTCAATTTTCTGTGTTCTGGTTGTGTTATTGTTTATAAATATCTGTTGTCCTTAATCTTGGTTGTGAGAAGAGGTACGGTGTTTCCACCTACGCCTCCATCTTGGCCGGAAGTCTATACTGTTTTTTATTGCATACTTGTTTAATGTACTTTGGAGTAAGAAGTCTTTATACCCAAGGAGAAAAAAGGATGATTTCCTGAAAAATAATATAACTTTTAAAAACTATTATGGCAAAAAGTTATTAACTGAACAGTTTTTATTGGGGGAGTCTATATTTAACATTTAGGACATTACTGATCTCAATACTAATACATTTTGTAATTAATGATAACATTCCAAGGCACTACAAAGTAAGGGAAATAATGAATTAAATCAAAGTTGTCTCCACTTTTCAATATTTTCCTAACTGAAGAAAAAAATAACTTCATCTTACACATAAATTCTTAAAAAAAAAAGAAACCTTGTTAGGATAGCTTCAAAAGTCCCCATTGTATTGCTAAACCTAGGTAGGTCATGCTCTAGGAAACACAAAATTATCCAACTTCAAGACTTAGTATATAAAAATCTACAGTAATCAAGACACTGTGGCATTGACAAAAGAACAAATAGATCAGTGGATCAGAACAGAGCCACAAAAAGACCAACATAGTCCACTGATGTTCAACGAAGGAGCAAAGTCAATACAATGAGGAAGAAACGGTCTTTTTAACAAATGGTGCTGGAACGAATGGACATCCACATACAAAACAATGAGTCTAGACACAGACCTTTCATCTTTCACAAAAAAATTAACTTAAAATGGACTATGGGCCTAAAGCTAAAACACGTAATTATAAAACTTCTAGAAAATAACAGGAGAAAACCTACATGACCTTGGATATGATGTTTTAGATACAACACAACGAACAATCTATAAAAGAAACTGATAAGGTAAACTTCACAAAAATTTAAAACTTCTGCTCTGCAAAAAACAATGTCAACAGGAGATAAACCACAGAGTGGGGAAAAAATCTTTGTAAAAGGCCCATGTGATAAAGGACTGTTATCTAAAATAGTCAAAGTTTTAAAACTTAGTAAGAAAATGAACCTGATTAAAAAATGACAATGGACTGACCTCACCAGATATACAGATAGCAAATAAGCATATGAAAAGATTATTACATGTCATTATGGAATTGCAAATTAAAATGAGTTACACACACCCATTAGGAATGGAACAAATCCATACCGGTGACACCACCCAATGTTGGTTAGGATGTGGAGGAACAGGCACTCTCACTTACTGCTGGTGGGATGGCAAAACGGTATGGCCATTTTGGGAGAGTTTCTTAGAAACCTAAACATACTCTTAACATATGATCCAGCAATGGCACTCCTTGGTGTTTACCCAAATGAACTGAAAACTTACGTTCACACAAAAACTTGCACACAGATGTTTATAGCAGCTTTATTCATAATTACCAAAACTTGGAAGCAACCACTTGTCCTTCAGTAGTTGTGTATAAACAGTGGTACATTTAGACAATGGGCTATTATTCAGCACTAAAAAGAAATGAGCTATCAAGCCATGAAAAGACAGAGAGGAAAACTAAATACGAATTCCTAAGTGAAAAAAGCCAATCTGAAAAGTCTACATACTATATGATTCCAACTATATAACACTCTAGAAAAGGCAACTACGGAGACAGTAAGATTAGTCGTTGCCAGGTCAGGGTGGGGGGATGGTCAAAGCACAAGGCATAGAGGATATTTTAGGGCAGTGAAACTATTTGGTGAATACATGTCTTTATTCATCAAAACCCATAGAATGAACACCGAGTAAATCCCAATGTAAATTACGGACTGAGGGATGTGTCAGTGTAGGTTCAATGAATGCAACACATGCACCACTCCAGCGGGGATGTCAAGACTGCGGGAGCCTGTGCCAAGGCAGGGGCAGAGACTGTATGGAAACTCTGTACTTTCCACTTAGTTTGCTTAAGATGAACCTAAAAGTGCAACGAATACAGATTGAACATAAAATACATTGTAAACATGTCTAAATAAAATCTATTAAAAGTTTTTAAAAGGAGAAATAAGATTGGTAAAATCCAAATAAGGCTGTAGTTCAGTTAATAGTGTACCAAAGCCAACTTCTTAGTCTTGACAACACACTGTGGGTAAGTAAGGTGGTATCCGGGTGATGGGTGTGCAGGAGCTCTAATAGTCTTGCAACTTTTTGTGAGTCAGAAACTATTTCAATTTTTAAAAATTTTTAAAAAGATTTTATTTATTTATTATTATTTTTTAATTTTATTTATTTAGAGGGGAAGGGAAGGAGAGACGGAGAGAAATATCAGTGTATGGCTGCCTCTTGTGCATCCCCTGCTGGGAACTGGCCTGCAATCCAGACATGTGCCCTGACTGGGAATCGAACCGCGATCGTTTGGTTCGCAGGCCCGTGCTCACTACATCGAGCTACACCAGCCAGTTTTTTTTATTTTTAAAAGGAAAGATAAGATTTGTCAAATGTGGAAGGCTATTTTTTATCAGAATTTGTAAATACCTTAAACAACTAATCAAGCATTTTTCTGGCAGTAAGATTTACATTACTATGTAAAAAACTTTGGTTTTTGTCCTAAAAATTTGACAGACCAAATTTCTAGGGTGCTCAGTATACAGGGCTCTAAGTTTTAGGCATAGAAGATGAGAAATTCTGAATGAGGTAATAAGTCTTACACAATTAACTTCTTAAGAGAGCAAACTATAAAAAGTAGTACATACACTCTAGTGGAAGATGATCTGATATGGAAAATAGAATCCAAGAGGTAATGTAGACCACTAAGCTCAATACTCTTGTGCCTATCTAATGCTACAGCTTTTGAGTCATGACAAGTAATTGATTTCTTCAAGCTTCTTTTCAATTCCACAAACTTAAAAAGTCCTTAAATATTTTTAAAGGTTACCAAAAACCTCTGAATTGTCCCCACTTAAAGAAGAATCAATGTAGTCCTGGCTGGTGTGCCTCAGTGGGTTGAGTGCCAGCCTGCAAACCAAAGTGTCGCGGGTTTGATTCCCAATCAGGGCACATGCCTGGGTTGTGGGCTAGGTCCCCAGAAGGGGGCATGTGAGAAGCAACCACACATTGATTTTTCATCCCCTCTTTATCCCTCCCTTCGCCTCTAAAAATAAATAAAATCTTTTAAGAAATAGAATCAAACTGTAATTGAGCAACAATAAAATAATTTTTAAAAATAGAATCAACATAATTTATATAAACCATTGTCACCTTTTTATACTCATATTTTTTCAAAGTAGAATTTTCATGTAAAAAATAATTATTTTAATGAGTGTAGCTCCATTACAGGTCATGAGACTTATACTTATTTATTATCTATTTATTTATTTTTAAAGAATTTACTTATTTATTTTTAGAGAAAGGGCAAGGAATGGAGAAAGAGAAACACTGATGTGAGAAAGAAACATCGATCGGTTGCCTCTCGTACACACCCCAACCTGAAACAGAACCTGCAACCCAGGCATGTGCCCAGACCAGGAATCTAACTGGAGACCTTTCACTTTGCAGAACAACACTCTACAGAGCCACAAGAGTCAGGGCTATACTTATTTATTAAGCAAATGTTTAATTTAGTAACCAAATTGGTTTTGTTTACTAAACAAAAACATATCATGAGATAGTTTTACATATGGTGATCACAGATTTGAAATGCAGTTTCCCTTTCAAAGATCAGTACATCTAGGTTGTTTAGCCCACTAAATTATTTCAAGAAACAAAAGATAACATTTTAAAACAGAAAATAATAGTTTCAAAGCAAAAGTGACTCTTCTCATTTCAAAAAAAGAATTTTTCTAAAATGTCAAGTAGAAACAGTAAATACATAGAAAAAAACACTTCACACTTTAACTAAACAAACTTGAAAAAATCTATAATGATATACAGAACTAAAATGAATCCATGCAGTTTTAAAAATTATAACTATTTTATCCTTTTTCTTCTTTATTTCCTAATATATATTCAAAAATGATAATGATTTCAAGATATATAACATACAAAGCAAGATCATTTTTATCAGTAAATTGTCTTAAAGGAGCAGAAATAAAACTTAAGGCGTAACCCTACAGAGAAGCAAAGTCAGCTATGAAGCGAAGAATCATCATACTGTTCTCCAAGTAGAAGTGTGAGACTTTAAAATAGCAGGCTGCCTAACTCAGTGGAGAAACCGGGATGAGGCAGAAGTAACAGGTGGGACTAAGCAAGCTAAACTGCTAAGGTAATATACCTTGTCTTCAGTCTCTCTTTGACTTCTTACAAAGTATAAAGGTAATGAAAGAAGACTATTTGTTCCCAGTGCAGAGTCGATAAAGAATAAAATGGAGAATCTTATCCCTTACTATGTTACACTAATGTTTTACCTATAAAAATGAGAAAAAGTGCAGGGAAAACTATATTTCCACCTCTAGTGATTTAAAGACAATCATAGTTTAAACCAATCTTTAAACTATAACAGTACTATTTCCTCATTAAAGAACAGTCTGAAAAGGAAGCAAGTAGATAGCTAAGCTCTATATAAATTAAGTCACTTATGTAATAACCTTCAGTTATCTTTTAAGTATAGAAACATTTCCTCCTTGACCATCCAAAATACCATGCAAAGCGGTGAGTGTCCCTCATAGCACAGACGCATCCATTACAAATGGGAACAGAGCCTAACTTGCTCCCCTAGGGATGTATTACAGACACACTAATAAATGTCAACAAATCTATTAAATACGAAACGTGGTCTTATCTTCCACATAAACTGAGGTAGAATGGACCACATTGGATCAAAAGGACTTAAAACTTAATTCTTTTTCTAGAGATTCCTTAAATTCCACTTTCAGATTTTGCACTAATCCACATAGACACATTACCATTTTGCATGTAACATTCAAGTTTCCAGTTAAGAAATCAAGTTAAGGAACTGGTCAACAGTGAGATGAGAAGCACCAGGAAAAAAGCCAACCTGCTAAGGACGACAACAGAGGGCAAAGACGGAAGGATCCTGGGTCCTTTATGATATAGTTTACCCACTATAATGATCCTAGAACCATCTACTTCCAGACTTCTTACCATGAGTGATAATTAAATGTCCTTTGTTTTTTGACTTGTTGCAATATTTAATTATACATTTGGTCATTCACAAAAATTCTCGATGGTAATTGGTGGCTGTTGCTGTAATATTATATTGTCCATACTTCTTTTTTAAATTTATTATTATTATTACAGTTGTCCCAATTTTTCCCCCTTTGCCTTCCTCCACTGAGTCCACCCCACATTCCTGAGTCAATCCCCATATTTGTCCATGTCCATAGGTCATTCGCACATGTTCTCTGTCTAATCCCTTCCCCTTCTCTCCACCATTATCCCCCTCCCCCGCCCTCTGGTCCCTGTTCCAAGTTTCCATGCCTCTGGTTCTGCTTTGCTCATTGTTAATTTTGTTCATTAGATTCCTCTTAAAGAAGAAAGAAGAGAGAAGAGGGAAGAAGGGGGAAGAGGGAAGAGGGAAGAGGGAGGGAAGAAGAGGGAGGAGGAGGGAGGAGGAGAGAAGAGGGGAGAGGAGAGGGGAGGGGAGGGCAGGAGAAACTGGTCATAACATTTTATACAGGATTCATGAAAAAAGTTTTTTGGGGGGACAAAAATGGTTAAAAGCTTGGGTTTCCTAAAGAGACATGTATGACTATGACGCTACAAAGACACACAAGGCTGAAGTATCTGGAGTCATTTCACTGCCTGTAGTCTTCAGCAAGATCACAAAGTGCTCAAAAATTCTTTGACCTGAAGGAAGGAAAAATATATTAATATGATTATTTGACTAATTTAAGATATCTAATATTCATTTTCACTTAAAAGTATGTAATAATTGAAGACCCTCAACCATCACAAAGCCATAGCATTTACTTTCAAAAGATGTATTAATACTTTAGTAGTAAAATTGAATGACCTAAAATGTAATTATAGGAGTTATTAAATTAAGCCTAAGATTAATACAGTTTTATAACAGCCATAATCTCTAATTTTATCATCTTTAATTTTATAATCACTTACTTTATCTCTTTATAATACCACAGACCACTGACATGTGCAGCTTTAACTACAATGGTTTAACGGTTTAAACAACTCTGAAGGTTCAGACACATAAGAGATTTGTAATTTTTCTTTTTTTGCAACACCCCTCCTTCCCCCCAGTTAATTTTCTACCGTTTTTCTGAAGCACAAATTTAAATCTTTATATACTCTGTAATGTTAATGTAAGAGGAAAGGTCATATAAGCAGTGACAATCTATCCAACTAAATAAACAACATCACAGCAACAAGATTCGGTTCTTTGCGTATTCTAGACTTCCCAGCAGTTCTGCTGAGCAGACGATTACTGCTGTGTACAAATACCTAAAAAGAAAGCCAGTGGCTGCCATTATCAAAGAAAATAAAACTAGATAATACAAAAATGATGATTCTTAGCCAAAAACAAGTGTTAAGATGAAATTTTAAAAAGTGGTTTTATAGCTTTATTCAGCTAAAATGATGGTTGGCTGTTAGTACTACAATGGCTGAAGATTTATTTTAATAGTATCATTTAGGTGAATTCTAGCCTATATTTTTAACATCATTTTTAGCAAAAAAGAGGTCATTAGAACTGTCCAGATACATCCCTTATGAATGTGAAGTACCTACTATAGTGTATAGCAGACATTTTGCAACAGGAAAAAAAATCACATTTATCTCAAAACTAAACAAACAAGAAAAGTGTAGCTTCTTTAGATCTTGGATCCCTAAATTAATATGAATATAGGGATATTTGGTATATAATTCCCATTACCATTCTCTTTTAAGCATTCATCAACAGGTTCTCTCCCAATCATTTTATCAATACAGTCACCACTCACTCAACAGAATATCCCAAATATGTGGGGGACAGATGAACTCTGATTAAGACAATGACTCAACGATTAGACAATCATAATTCATCATTGACAAGGCCCCAAATAAATTTCAAAAGTAAAAATGCTTTAATCTCAAGACTTCAGCTAATATAAAAATGGATGGGATCCATATCCTAGAATTTCAAATATCCTCCATACCTAATTTAGTTGGAAAAGCAAGTAATTAGTTTATTATTAAAATGTCTAAAGATTGGTGTATAGGGAAGAGGGAAAGAAGGGGAAAAAGCAGAGAAGCAGGTGAGCAAGAACTTTTGTGATATTCTTGTATCACAGGTAAAGGAACTAAAGAATTAACAAGTTCCTTATTTTAGCTAAGGCCACAAAGCTATAATTTCAAGTTAGGATTCGATTCTAAACGGTCTAAATCCCTTTAAAGTCCTTAACTGTCCCTTAATGTAACTTTATGTAATCTTTTCTGTTAGAAATCGTTTTTTTCAAAATTTACAACACTTTTTTAGACATAACAAATATTAGTTTACAGTCTTTACATAAATATACCTCTTCAACCAGACTGTCATGTTTGTCTTTAAAGTCTTCATTAACATCCAGTGTTAAGATAGGCACTTCTTGTAGATAATCAAAGTTGGTTCTGTTTAAACAGAGATGGACAACACAATGAGAAAAAGCAATATATATGAGAAACACTAAAAACGCATTGTTATATCACTGAAAAATCAATCACTATTACTGTACAGCCCCTTCCTTCTCACCTAGATTTACTTACACATCTACAAATCTCAGATATAAAATATATAAAGCTGGGGATTGTGACATGTAATACTCCTCAAAAACCAAACTCATACCATGAAGTAGGAAGAATGTTTGCATTTTAATGCGGAGAAAACTGAAGTTCAAGGAGGTCACGCTGAGACTCAGAGACTGTCCAAGGTCACACATAAGACTGGATTTTAACCAAAAACTGACTAGTGACAAAGTTCACTGACTCTTAACAGCTATGCTATACTACCTCCCAAGTCTTGATCTAAGAAACAACTTTGAAATACTGTATCTTAAAATGCTCTCTGAAAAATAGACCTAAATAATATACATATATATAATTCCTACCTTATTACTTAATGTGAAATTCCAACTAAATAAACAACATCACAGCAACAAGATTCGGTTCTTTGCGTATTCTAGAATTACAATTCCATATATTGTGCTGTCATCAACAGTAGGGAAGATTAGCTATAAAACCCTTAACAAAATGGATCTCAATTGAAATAAAAGAATCAAAATCTATACCTAATTTGGACACAACCTACAATAGTAATAAATACATTGATTGAAAATAAAAAACTGTACGCATTGTACATTTTTAATTAAAATTGGCATTAAACACAAGTAGTAAATAAGAAGTCTTACTTTAGTGTCCTATGCAGGAGCCAGCTTTCATGCTTGTAGTGAAGCTTCTCTAAATATTCAAGAGGGATGTCTTGCTCTTCATGTCTTCCCCGTAAATAGATTCTGCTCAGGCATTTCTAAAAGTAAGCAATAAGATGAGAGGAACAAGTATTCCTTTCTGATGCCATTAAAATTTTCTTCTCTAAGTGTCTCTTTAGTCACATGAGCCAAAACCTCTATTCCTTCTAGAAAGTGGAAGTAGTTCCTTTTCCCCTCCCAGTATTTCTCACACTATTTACTGGCTCTAAACAATATAGTACCTTCAAACATAAGTATATAAATTTCTGGCATCCATATTAGAAATATACAGTCTAAAAACAGTTTGGTAAAAATAAAAAAAGTTCAGCATAAAACTGTGCTTCTATTTTAAATTCTCTTTTCAAATAATTAAATAATCAAAAAAATAATGAAATAAAATAGTTTTATATTAGGCTTTAAGATATTGACTATGAATGTTTCTAACTAGGAAATCATCAGTATTCTTTACGTTCTTCTATATTTGCATTTACTATTTTCATACTTAAATATTCTTTTCTAAAATAAAAGCAAATTTCAAAATTATTATTGTGAAATTCTGGTTTACTTGATATTAGAACAAAATCATCACCTGAACTCAGAAACCTAGTTTCTTTGAAAATTCAGCTTCAACATAATACAGCCTTCTTTCAGGCTATAAGTCATAATATTTACATTCATCAGAACCTACTTGTCAGAGAAATAGCAATAAAAAACAGAGAAAAATGGGAATGCAAGTACCAAAACCACAAGTTTCTTAATAACTGTGAGCTCTCATTTAGATTCGTTTTATGAAAGGCATCTACTTGGTCTTCCTGGCTTCATTACATAATGGCCTATCTAAACAATAGCTATGTCACGACCTATCATGAAAAGGCACATTTTCAAGTAAGCTCCCTTAACTGAAAACAGCAAGGGTCCACTAAGTCTTTTCTCTTCTGTAGCTGCTACTATCTACCCACTCCAAGCCCAAACCATGAAAGACATGCTCCATCAACTATGCCATTCATTCAGCAAATATTTACTGAGCTCCTACTGTATACTCAAGCCTTATTCTAGGCACTGGATATTCAATAGCAATTAAAATACCCAAAGTCCCACCTCATGAAGCCTATATTCTAGAAGTTGCTTGAGCAAGTTTCTTAATCTAGATGTGATCTACATATCTTAATCCAGATGTCTCTTATTGACCCTGCAAAAGTTAAAAAATAATAAAGAACAGAAGAGAGGAAGAACAGAGAAGGACGTAAACAAACAACTTCCTAAATCTGAGCTTTCAGTTTGCTGAGAAAATAGAACGCTTCTAGCTACACAATTCTGAGTTTCTAATTTGGAAGTGGGAAGCTAGAGGGTGAGGAGTGAGGTTCAACTAAATTGCCTTCACTGCATAACACTGAAAAGATTTCTAAATACTACTTTATATTTTCAAAGGGACAAATATTTGTCTCACCTCTGGAGTGGCTCGAAGATAAATGATTCCATCCAGTTCAAGGCTTTGGCCAAACTGGTTATTCATCCAGTCATGCCAGTCTTGATAAATTGTCCACTCTGTTTCATTCATACAATCAGATTCATACAAATTAGATGCAAAAATATACCTGAAAGAGAGCCTACATCAATACACAAATTCTTTCCAAAAAGCACAGAGAAACAGAAAAGATTACATGGAGTGTTAGATAATGCTTTGGACAGCAGAAAAAACAATAGACTATCTTCAACTACAGGAAGCTATGTTCTTGGCCAGTGGTTCTCAAAAATGTGGTATCAGTACCCCTGGTAGACCCCAAGACTCTTCCAGGGGTTCTGTGATCACTTTATATACTATACTTCAGATCACTTTATATACTATACTTCAACCAAAAAAATACATTTAACAGATTGAATATAGAAGCATTAACAAGAACTCAGCTGTCTTCTATTAAATCAGATATTAAAGAGATTCATAAAAATATGAAATGCTGCTATTCTCACTAATTTTTGTTTTGAAAATATAATTTTCACTAATATGCTATTTATGTTTACATGTAATGGGTTTATTACTATTAATTTTAAGTATTTTTTTCTATTTTTCCATCTTAATTTATAATAAAATAAATATGAATAAGACACCAAGTTCTTTGGGCTCCTCAGTAATTATTAAGAATGAAAAGGGGTCTTGAGAACCTCTGTTCTGAGCTAACTCTAGAGGTTAAAAAAATCCTTGCATAAGCAGGGTAATTCCAAGACCCCCTCAGAGATTTTTTTAATCTCTTTGCTGCGGATGAGTCTAGAATATAGATTCAGATTTAACCAGAGCAGATGAGAATTTTAAGAAGATTAGAGAAAAAAATTTCTATGCCAATTTGAATGAGATGGCCACCATATAGCACTAAACTGCTAAAAGGATTAAATGTCATTTTCTATCTCAAATCCGCAACTCAGCCTCTCTTATTATTTGATTCCCAGAAAACAGAAAAAAATTCCAGTCCTAAGCCAAGGTTCCAAACTAATAAGTACAAGTCACTTATATATACCTGTCACTATATACAGATCGCTCGAAATATACTACAGGTTTCTCCGCGTCTTTGACCTTGCCATTCAGAGCAGCAAGCTGAGCTCGTATTCGACTGAGGCAGGCATATGACTGGAAGGTAAAAGACCATCGCTCGGGTTTCTCATACATCATCTGAAGAACATTCCCACCACTTTTCTGAGATGTTGTCAATTCCTATTTTGAATTTGAAAAAAGAAACAAAAAGCAAAGTTAATAGTCAATAGGCTTAATTTCTTTAAAAGCTCAAAAAGAGAAGTTGGATAAATAAATGCATCATGATTAGCAAAATCAAATGAGTAAGTCGTCTTCGTCCTTCTCGTTTCCACTGTATTTTTCAGGTTACCTGAGGCTTGGAAGAATTTGAAAAGCTACCTTAACCACCAATTCCTTAGATCTTTATCATAAGAAGTCACAAACAGCCTATGACAGAAATTATTTGTCTGGCCCAAATGGGACTCATAAAAAATATAAATTTGTTGTCAATATCTAAAAGCTAAATAATTTCACATAATATACCTGGATGTATATTTTCATTATAAAAATGGGAAAAAAAACAAGCAATACTGTGCCTGTATTTCCTCTTGGAAAATATCAGTTATAGCAAAGTCACATGTGCTTTCCAGTTCATCAGCACCACCATTCCCTGTTGAGACTCAAAAGGCCTGATTTATTTGTTTAGATGCCCCTTTCAGTATTTGAATCTGTGACCCAAATCTTCTAATAAAACAGAATAGATCCTCACCAAAATTTTATTCAATAACCATAACGCAAGAATCAGTATTTTCAGCATTATAAGAGAAAAAAATGTAAAATAAAAAATCGAGTAAAATCTCTGTAATCTTACATTTGAATTGAAAATAGCATCAAGAAATTATTTTTCCATGGTTTTTCTTTTCATTTTTTATCAATTATTTTTCTTTCTACATAGTTTCCCTAGCTCTCTCAACCAAGAGGTCTACAGAAATAAATATAACATGACAACCCCACAGAAATAACTGGAACTGCCACGCAGATTACAATCTCTAAGTATCATTTTCCACTAAATTAGGGTCACCGTATCTGATTCCAGGTCTGGGGAAGGAAATGTACAAAATGAGCTTAACACATATTGTTTTGGGAAACAAAGAAACTATCAAACATTACTGAGGTTGTGCCAAGGGCAAAGGAGCCAACGTGAAGGGGCTTCCAGTGGTTAAAACGTAGGGCACAGAAGGAATAACAAATGAGAGGCAAAAATCCGTAAGCTCATAATACTAAAGAAAACCAGAAAAAGGACACAAAAAGGACACAAACTCTCCAGTCATCTTTGAAAGTTGCTAGGGCACCAATTAATCATTCTGAAAATGTGTAGATAAAAATGTGTGTGTGTGTGTGTGTGTGTGTGTGTGTGTGTGTGTGTGTAATCTCAAACATTTTACTCTGGCCATTTCTGTACAAATACTATTTCAGGCTAATAAAGTAATGAATGAAGATAAAATCTTCTTCACCGAAGAACCTCAACTAATAAATTCAGAAGACTTGAAAAAATATCTTTTGCAACATCTTAATGATATATTGGATTGGGGTAACAATTAGCAATAGATGCTAAAATCATTAGAGAAAAGCTGATCAAAAGTTTTATAATGTGTAAATTAAGCTGAAAGACTGATTAATTTTAACATCACAAAAGATATTCTCCAGATGGAATTCAAAGAAAATATACATTACCACCTAAGAATGCTTACAAAAAAAGAACTGAAACTAAATCTAATCAAGTCTGTAAAGATCTAACTATAAATTTACAGGAAATAACAGAGAATTAAGAAACATGTTAAACTATACCACAGAGACACACTCAGCCAAAAGCAGAATGAGGGGAATTGTACAAGGGCAAATGACCCAGATTCTTTAACTAAAACTGCATAGAAAAAAGAGGAAGAGGGAGCAATAGGTTAAAATTTAAAAGACAAATTAACCAAATATAACTTGTGAACTTTGTCTGACTCATCAATAAACATAAAAAATTATGAGACAATAGGGAAATAAGAACACAGACTGGATGTGATGAAACAAAAGAATAACCTTTTAGATAGCTTTAAACAATCTTTATTTCTAGAGTTCTTTTTACTGAGCCTTTAATTTCTACAGATTAAGTAATTTATTATTGACAACAGAGGTTCTCAAAGTATAGTAGGGGAACCCCTAGGGCAGGGTGCCCAACCTGTGGCCCACAGGGCACATTCGGCCCAGGGTGGCTGTGAATGTGGCCCAACACAAAATTTACTGTGTAAGGCACAATAAATTTACTGTCTTAGTAAATTTACTTAAAACATTGAGGTATTTTTTGTGATTACATGTCACAATGTACTTAATGTGCGGCCTCTTCTCCTGCGAGGGTGGCACAGAAGTCAAAAGGTTGGACAGCCCTGCCCTGGGGAGTCCCTGAGATCCTGGCAGGGAGTCTGCACGCAAACAAAAACTATTTTTATAATAAATATACCTTTTTCCATTCTCATTCTCTCGTGCATGTATAGTTGTTTCCCAGAAACTACATGACACGTATACTCCAGCAGTTCAAATGCAGAAGTATTACCACTGGTTTTAAGCTAATTATTGATGAGAAAGCAGGCGCTAAGGGAGTTAGACATTTAATAAACTGAGGAACGTAAGCCTGCTTGCTTGGCCAGGAAGCTACAGCTTCACACTGCAGGGCATTACAGTATTGTTCTGCCAACAAGATTAACACTCCTCCCTTCCCCATTTCAGTATAGGACTATTGAGGGGCAGAGAGGGAGCTGCTGGACCAAAAAGGCCTGTCAGTCTAGCATAGAGAAAGAAGGGATTGGTTAGGAGGCAGACCCCTCCAAAGCCCGTGAAAGTCCGGAAGGTTGATTGGTTCTTTTGAGAAAGTACTTGGTCTGTCCCACAGCCAGCCTAATATAATCCTATGGGAATCAAGAACCTCTCCCTCACTTAGAAACCCATGCTTGCCTGGTGGGCTCACATGTTTTTTTCTCCATAGCCCTGTGGCCTTAGCAGCCACTTGGCAAGCAGCCATACAGACCCTATCACTGGAGCAGACAGGAACAAGATAAATTACCTGGATGACGATGGAGGTCACTTAGCAGTCACCTGTGGGCTCCAAAAGGACTAAACTACCATGTGCACTCCCGTGTTCACTGTCTCTTGCTTATGACCAGCACTCATCCCATGCACATGCATGGCCTCTCTCCACAGCCACGTGGCCCTAGCAGCCACGTGGTCCAGGGCCCTGCAGACCCCACAAGGAGGCTCCAGGAGGGAACCTGAATACCGCAGCACAGCAACAGGCTGCAGCCTGTTAGTTTAGCATTCACACATGCTAAACTAGACAGATGCTGATCTGAAATATAATTTAAAATGGAACAGAAACTCTGGACACTGGCTTTTGCTTTGGCCTTGCTGAGGACAAGATTGGACTTCTTCCATGGCAAAATGGATGGAGATGGGACATTCGAAAGTCAGGTGGGGAACCCCTCTAATTTTATATCAATAAAGTGTACCACGGACCCTGGCTGGTGTGGCTTAGTTGGTTGGAGCATCATCCAACCAAATGAAAGGTTGAGAGTCAGTTCCTAGTCAGGGCACATGCCCAGGTTGTGGGTTTGAACCTCAGTCTGTAAGAATACGGGAAGCAACCAATTAATGCCTCTCTCATGCATCAATGTCCCTCTCCCTTCCTCTCTCTAAAAAAGGAATGAAAAAGTGTCCTCAGGTAAGGATAAAAAAGAAAAATTTAAATGAAGTTTACCACAAAATCTTGCGTCCTCCTGTGTGGGTCTCAGGAAATTCTTTTCCTCACCATACCACAAGAACTTGTTTTCCACCAATGACAGAGGCAGAGATGAGAATTCAGCTTTTACTATTTAGTCAAACCTTAATACTTGCACAATATAAAACAATGTTTTTTCACTAAATTTTTTGGTTTGGGAAAAGTCATTTTTCATAAAAATGTTATTTATATTAATATGCAACAGACTTATTATAGTGATTTTTAAATGAATTAACTGAAAAACTTTAAAGTTTCAAGTTCAGCCCTGGCTGGTGTAGCTCAGTGGATTGAGCGTGGTGGGCCTGCAAACCAGAGGATCGCGGTTCGATTCCCAGTCAGGGCACATGCCTGGGTTGCAGGCCAGTTCCCAGCAGGGGACACACGAGAGGCAACCATACATTGGTATTTCTTTCCCTCTCTCCTTCCCTTCACCTCTAAAGATAAATAAATAAAATATTTTTAAAATAACTTTAAAAATAAATAAATAAATAAAGTTTCAAGTTCAATTTCTAATGTAGTAAATATTGATAGATCTGACATAAAAGCTCTTTGGTTCCTCAATAACAAGAAAATATATATAAGTTGTTTAGTTAAATAACTTTACCTTTTAAATGGAGCTATCCTGTGTCTTAAAATAATTAAGAGCTCACAAAATTTATCTATTCAATAAGCGGCTTCCCTCCTAAAAACGTGACATATACAGTATCTGCTTCAAATATTTTTATTACATAAGTATAATATAGTTACATATTCTGATAAATGACTAATTTAGAAAAATACCCAATTAAATCTCTAATTTAAAGTATTGGATTGGCCAATAAGTCCATTTAGTTTTTTCCATAAAATGAAAAACACATTTTTCATTTTCACCAATAATTTTATTGATGAAAAATAATTTTATTGATTTGGACATTTTGAGTATGTCTGCTTTCTCCCATGTGGTATAACACTGATTGTTCTAAATTAATGTCTCAGTTGAATCGCTATCAACTTCAACTTGTCTACCTGAACATGGAGCATCATGCAGAGAGAAATATCCAGCACAAACCTTCGCAATGCACTTTGGAAACGTTCATAATATGCCAAAAATGTTGCATATTTTCTTTCATCTTCAATATTAAAATGGCTGCACAAAAATTCACCAATTTTGCCTTGGGTGGTGTGGCTCAGTGGATTAAGCATGGGCTGCAAACCTAAGGGTCGCTGGTTCGATCCCTAGTCACATGCCTGGGTTTCGGGCCAGGTCCCCAGTAGGAGGCACATGAGAGGCAACCACACACTGATGATTCTCTCCCTCTCTCTCTCCTTCCCTTCCCCCTCTCTAAAAAATAAATAAAATCTTTAACAAATTTTTTTTAAATTCACCAATTTTGATTTTTTTTAAATGCATGCTGACATGCTTTATCCTATTATCATTCCCATTTTACTGATAAAACAAAGTTCAGAAAAACTAAGATGATTGCTAAGATTACACGACTAAACTAGTAGTGAAAGTACAGCTTATAAATACTCAGATAATAAGATTTTATTGCAACAGCATATGACGTAACTGAAATTCATCTACATTCTTATTATTAGGTATATGCTTCCCTTTTTAAATAAAGCCCCGTTTTAGGAAAAAAAACAAAACCATTCCCAATTTTATCAATATAGAGGACATATCCCCACATACCTTGGGATTGATCACTCTCACTTCCTAAAATTTCCTCACTCTAAATTCCAATGACATAATAGTCATCCCTAAAAAGATCTACACATCCCAAGCAAACCTATAAACCTCATGCCTCCATTTACAGGAACACGAATCCCATTATTCTTAGTTCAGCTGCAATTGCTTTAGCAAAAAGATCTTTTT
>PVKM010031915.1:0-16608 GCA_004027735.1 Carollia perspicillata | reverse complement strand
AACCTATGTGCCTTCACGTGAGGTTTTGTTTGTGGCCCGCCTTCCCTCATGAGGGCAGCAAGTTTCTTGTGTTGTCAGCTTCTAGAATATTGCCTTCCATAGAGTTGGTACTCAGTAAATAGATGATGAATGAATGGGCTGACCTTTTCAAATTCATTCTATCACATAATGTTCACAGCAACCTGATAGGGTGGGAACCATTATTAACCTACCTCTATTTCATAGGTGAGAGGAATGAAGCACAGAGAGGTTAAGTAACTTGACCCAGGTCACACAGCTTGGTGGATCCTAGCCACACACACAGAGGTCTATGTAATTTTACAGCCCGTGCTCTTAATATTCCATGGGAGAGACCAGAAAAGTGTTTCAGGGGGCCAGCACTTGGAGCGGATGCCTTAGTGCCCACTGTGTGGCAAACCGTGGGCTGGGTGCCAGAGCTATAGTGACAAATAGGACACAGTCACTGCCGACAAAGAAATTATCATCTACTGCTGGAGAGATGAGACAAGCAAAGCCAATGCAGTGTGATGAGTTTTAGGCTGGGGGAATGCTCAGGGGAGCGTAGGAGCACCGAGGACCCATCTTTGCCAGAACAAGGGGACACCTCCCAAAAGAGGTGACATGTCATATCATCATCTTCCTCATCTTCATCGCCATTGTCCTCAAAATTGTCACTTACTGAGATATTTCTTTGTTCTGCATGTTATGCCAAATTCTATACATCTTAAAAATGAAATTCTCGAAATAACCCATCAAGATATGCTTATGTGCACTTGATTATACTCACTTAACAGATGGGCAAACTGAGGCTCCATGAGGTCTCAAGGTAAGAGGCTGCCCCAGGGATGGAACTCTTTTCTTTCTGGTGCTAGAGTCACTGCTCTCCATTTCTTTCAAGACCCCAAAGATGTGGGGAGGGGGGTCATCTGGAGAGAGGGGAGGAGCTGCGTCATTCACAGTGGGAACATCATGGGCAAAGGCTGATGGGCAAGAGAGGTTAATGTATAAGGGAGAGGGAAGCAAAGGAGTTTAGAAGCTTGACCCCAGGGCCCAGAGCACCAACTCGGTGACATCACCTAAGATGCAGCAGTTTCCAGACACATGAGTGGGTTCCCACTGGGTCCAATCAGCAGAAATCATGAGGCGTCGATGCAGTTTGTCAGGCAAGAGGAGTCACAGGCAGGGCTACTGCCCGTGGTCGGGGTGGACATAGGGGTGTTGCTACACTCGGACCAACCCACGGCCTAAGACCCAGTCTTCCAGGTTGGTCCCAGAGGTCCCATTGTAATAATCTTGGCCTTGGTTCCCTCCCCTGTGGGTCTTCCTGGTCTTCTCTTCCATTGGATAGATGGACCTTCCTGCTGGAACAATCAAGGGGCCCAGACCGCCCCATGGAGCTGAACCTGGCAGGGCCTCCTTCTCTGTCCCCTTCCTTTCTCCTGGGCACTGTGTCCCAGTCCCTTATTGAAACCAGGTCTCTGTAACAGCTATTCCGTCCACCTCTTCAGATGCATTCAGACGCTGAACTCATACCTGCGTCTGGAAGCATCCCATCCCTGGCTGTTCTAAGAAGGGTGGTTTCTTTCTGACGGACCAGCTAATTCAATGGTGTGATTTTTTTTTAAAAAAATATATAGCTGAAAGGATCAGCTGATTTAATTATTGTGCAGCTGGTTGGATCATGTGATCCATCAGCCCCAGCTGACCATTTAAGGACAACAGCCCATTGTTCGACAAGATACCGAAGACCTCTGAGGACTGGCACACGAGATGAGCTGGTTCCTGTGTCACTGCCTTCTTTTACATTCAATAAATGCTTTGTAGTGTACCAATTTAAGTCCTTTGTTGATATTTTTACAATTTTTTTTAGTTATTTTCTTAGTGGTTGCTCTCAGGGTTGCAGAATACATCTTACTCTATGACTATCTCCTTCAGATCAATATTAATTTAATTTAGATAAAATATAAAAATTGTATTCTAAGACAGCTCCATCTTCTCCCCCTTCTTTGGACTTGATTCTTTGAAAGCTGCATATTACAGAATGCAAAATATATGCAAAATAATCATCAAGTTGTTAAAATATATTGAGCATTTCTGTAAACCGGGCTCTAGGCCAACCTCTTCTCATGGATGATATCATTTAATCTGAAAAACAAAACAAAACCATAAAATAGCACTATAATTATCTCTATCTTAGAGATAGGAAAAGTAAAGTCTCAAAGCATTTGAGTCATTTACTCAAGGATGTATTGCTAGCAAGTGGTAGAAATGAAATTCTAACCCTTGCAGTATGACTCTTAACAACCTTGCTAGTGAATAAAACTATTTTAGGTCAGATTAAAAGGTGGCGAATCCAGATTCACTCTGGGGGTAGAAGACGAGAAGTTCAGCATTGAGTTCTAGAGGCTGAAGTTCAAAGCCATCATGGCTGACAATTGTTAGCCTCTTCCTTCCTGAGCAGCGTTCAGTTCAAGAACAATCAATACCTGGTGAGTGTCCACTGTGTCACTCGGGCAGGGAGAGTGATGTCACAGATGCATCTGTTAGTAGCTCACTTGTACCCTGACCACGGCTCACTTTGAGCCCCTCCCCCATGCATTCATTTGGAAGACATTGGATGGTTCTGGTACAGGAGCATTAAAAAGGCAGCCAAGTGTAACTTGCATATTTTCCACTTTCTCAGTGAGCCAGAACTAATGGGTCAGTCCAAAGTGGCTCAGAGGAAATCAATACTTTTCCCTCGGTCCCTGAGCTTCACAATGAGCCTGCCTCAATTACCTCCTCCTGTTTAACCCTTTTCTGCCAACTTGGCAAGAAAGCATTAGGTGATGACACAGTAAATGTTCTTCTTCCTCATGGGACAGAAACTCCCTCGGTGTTTACTCTCCCTGGAGCTCTAACTGAGACAACCTTCCCCTCTGTCCCGGCGTCACCCAGATATATCTGCTTTGAATCATTGCCTTAGCATATATCCAGGGAGCGAGGATTTCCCTTTAATAAAAGGCAGAACTTGACTTCGGTGCTGACTCAAATCTTGGAGTAATGCCTTCCCTCCTAACTCGCTTGAATCTAGTGGAAGTCAATAAATAGAATGGTGAGGAAGGTGCTGATGGCTCTGACCAAGCCCCCGCCCCAAGGAGTCTTCACACACCCCATCATCTCCCCCACGAGACAGATCTGTGTCACTTAACCTGCTTTCAGAATTTGAAAGCACTTTCTTTTTTGGCTCTCAAACCATTTTTTTCAATTAGGATCAAACAGACTGTACTAATCTCTTTTAAAAGCAAGGACGTGACTGAGCCAGGATTCGAACACAAGCTGTCTGACTTCAGAGCCCAAGTTGTGTCTTGCTGGTGCCCATTACAGCCCATCACGGAACAGCGCCTGCCCTGAGTGATGGTGATGACTGCTCCACCGAGCCCACCCTGTCAGCAGCAAGATTACTGCATTTTACAGAGGGCTGGGGAGCAGCGGGAAGGAGATCTGAGCCAAAGGACCCCAAGACAGAAGGAACAGAAATGGAAGGGGGTGTCCCTTCTTTCCATGCTCATCACTTTCCACACAAATGCTTTGAGAACATCCTTTCTCAGCACAAACATCCTTCGTTTGACATCTGAATTAATCACAATATAGCTTCAAATGCTGTTACAAAGACCCAAATTGATAGTAACTGAAGTAAGAATTTATTTCTCTCTCTCTCCTATCAGTCCATGTATGAGCAGTCCAGGGTATCATGTGCTCACACTTGTTCTATCTCTTCACACCCATTGGTCTGAACTTAGTCACATGAGCACAGATAACTACAAGGGATGCTGGGAAATGTAGTCTTTAGCTGGGTGACCATAGCACCCAGCTAAAATTTGGAGGAATCCCTTACTACAGAAAGAAGGGGCGAATGGATGGTGGGAGACAACTACCAGTTTTTATCATGAGTATTCAAGTAGTTGGCAGTAACATATATTTTATACACATTCATGTGTGTGTGTCTGAATATCTCATATATTCACTACCACACAGAGAATCACAGTGGATATATATTGTGCTGTGATTTTCCCCCCAGTTATTTTGTATCAGTCAGGTCCCAGCAGGGAAGACATGACACTCTCAAACAAGTCATGGAGGAGAGTTTAATGACTAAGCTACAAAGAAGATGTAGGCAGGGTGCAATACCTCAAGGTCAGCAGCAGTGGCTTGTCAGTCAGTCTACGTTGTGTTCACTCAGGCAAGTGGGATCACAAACTTTTATAATTCTCTCTATTTATTCTTAGACAGGGGGAGGGAAAGAAAAAGAAAGGGAGAGAAACACCAATGTGTGGTTGACTCTTGTGCTCCCCCTACTGGGGACCTGGCCTGCAACCCAGGCATGTGCCCTGACTGGGAATCGAACCAGCAACCCTTTGGTTTGCAGGCCGACATTCAATCCACTGAGCCACACTGTATATATAGTTATATAAGAAAAATGTATATGTCTTGCTTAAGTGAAGTCATTATTATTTGTTGCTTGTTTCTCTTCCTGCCTATTTTCTTTTGGGAGTGGATGTGAGGTAGATTGCTTTGAAACCGAAGATAGGTCTCCAGTCTTTTTCCTACCACTCAGCTCTGTGATCGTGCTACAGCCATTGAATGTCTCTGAGGTGCTCCACGCTCCTTTGCCCTAGTGGGCACACCAGCACCTGCCCGAGTTCTTCTGAGAGCTCCAATGGGAAAGAAGTGACAAGAAAGGGTGGAAATGTTTTCTTGGGGCATAGAACACTCAACAGAGCAGACAAACATATTGGCGAAACCGGATCAAGCATTCATAATCCAACCCCTCTTAGCTCCTTCCTCTTCAAAGTCATAGCGACATCTCTAAAGTCAGATTAGCCTGGTGCTCCTCCAAGGATCAGAGTCCAAGAAAGGCCCTCCGTATGCCCGTCAAGGCCCAGCCGATCTAATCCTTGCCTGCTTCTCTGCTTCATCTCTCATAGCTCTCCCCCTGCTCACTGCCCTCTAGCCACCATGGCCTTCTGGCTGTCCCTTGACCAAGCTAGGTTCATGCCCGCTCTGTTTCGTAGCTTGGGCTGTCTCCTCTTCACATGATTGGCTCTGGTATGACACAAGGTGCAGGTCTCCACTTAAATGTCACCTCCTCAGACAGGCAGTCCAGGACCGGTCAGTCAAAAATTCTCCCCGAGACACTTGCCGCTACAGCTACTCCTTGTTACGTTATTTCAAGAGCACTCATCACTCTGAAAACATTATTCACTTAAATTTTTTTGCCTTTATAGTCCCCCCACTAGGAGGTATGCTCAATGACAGCAGGGACTTTGCTGCAAGAATAGCATCTGGGATGTGTTAGGCACTCAAAAAGTTATTAAATAAATGAAACGGAAGAGCATGCCTGGGGAGAGCAAGCTCCGAATTATTGGTTGGTGGGGGTAACCAGTACATAAGAAAGGGATCTCCACTTGACTACCATAGTGGAGACTGATAAATATCTCTTGATACCCACTTTCCCTTCCTTTACTAACAGAACCTCCAAATTTTAGCTAGACATTTGGCTAATTAGAATAAAGATTACATTTTCCCAACCAGCGGTGCAGATAGGTGTGGCAATGTGATTAAGTCAAAGCAGAAATGATGTGTGCTTTTCAGGGTTGAAAGGAAGAGGTGTACCCTCCGCTTCCAGCTTCACTTTTCACAGAAAGAAGGCTGGAATGCAGTCTTGACGTCAGGAGCTGGGGCAGCCATCTTGTATTACAATGGATATCATATGTTAAGGATGACAAAAGGTAGAAGGAAGCTGGGTCCCTGTTGCTGGCACGCACAAGCCACTAAGCCCTTGACCACCTACCCAGATTTCTACATGCATGAAAAGTAAACTTTAATCATGTTCTAGCCACTATTTAGAGGTCTCTTTGTTAAAGTGGCTTAATCCTTATCTTAACTAATGTATCTCCTTTCCCTATAGTTTCCTAGTCTAATCACTGATGTTGGTATAAACTATTTCACACTACTTCCTCCAATCTGTTTGGTCCCAGTCCTAAGAAGAGTTGAAGAGACCTCGCTTTTGGAGAACATATTCCGCACAAATGACCATTCGCCCTCATCCACATCTAGCTAAACTTCTGACACAGACAAATGCTTATTGAGGTTTGGTTCTTCCTGGGATTTGGAAACAGAGTCTTTCCCCTCAGTTTTCTGAGATGCCGTCTTTGAAGCAACTGCATTGGTTTGGGGTTTGCTACCTTTCAGTAATAATTTATCTTCCCTGGGAAATTCAGGAAATGGAATCTGTGGATGCTTTTTAATCCGAGAAAGGAGAGGTTGTTTTTTTTTTTTTCTTCTAACTTTCAAGCTCCATCAGAAAAGACAGCATCTAAATTTAAACCGGAACTTGAAACGTCTGTACCTCCTGGGGGCGGGGGATACTTTGATAACTCTGGCTGGAACAAGGTTCAAGTTTACTTTAGTGAGGTTGTTTCACTTATTAACCTCTTGTCTTTAAAACTGAACACAGTTTTTCCACAGGGACTCCTGGAAGCTAAAGCAGAGTTGCTTTCTTTGCATAACCCTGGTTTTGTTACAAAGGGTGGGCTGCTCAGATTTAATTTCTTTGGGATAACAGGGCCTGCCGTGGAATGGTTTGCTATTCCCAGGTAGAGAACAAAGCTGCTGCTGAGGAGTCTGGGAGTCTTAGATTCCTGTGTCAATTCTTTAGTGGGAACATACCATGTGCTAAGCACTGTGGTACATGCAGGGTCGCGGCAGAAGTAATACCTGAGTGAGCGTGGTTAGTAAGGTAATAATATGGGTGTAATAATTTACAGCTTTAATTTGAACATTTCACCTAAAATGGCATATGGTGTTCTTGAGTGTGATGTTGTTATGTTACAGAATTGCTCGCTTACGGTTTTGTAATAAAAAGAGGGCGTTATTTGTGCCAGACTCTGTATGTTAAGGCACCGAGACGCCAGACTTCAGGGCCACTCACTCCTATCAGCCCCGTCCCCTGCTGGGAAAGGCCCAGTAACGTGTGTGCACAGCCATATGTTTTGTAAAATTTGCAAAAGGAAGGGCGAAGCCCCTGTTCTCTCTCCAGTCCAACTTCCTCTCCATTACGCTGTCCCTGGTGGCCTCAGACAGTGCTAGGATCCACCTCCAGGGAAGCAGAATTGCAAATATGTTTACTTCCGGTTTAATGGCATATTTTTCTGTGTTTGCAGTTATTCTGTGTATAGTCATTGCTCAGGCTGTCCTGGCGGCTTCTAGAAATATGCCTACCACCCAGGCTGTGGCAGGAACATGTTCTATATCACCTGGCCCCCCAAAATATGTGAGGAATACAGGGAAAAACTTGCTAGAGGAAAGATGGAATTGTCTAGCATGAATGATATTAAAAAAGAATTGTTTATATGAAGAAATGGAGCATGTAGTCTCCCTAAATGTAAAGAGAATACTGTACAGTATATAAGGTAGTTCATTGATGGCAATATTATGTTATTTTAATGGTTTTTGTACCATTTATATTTATCAGCTTTTGAAAATTTGTTGTGATCGGTTTTCTTCCACTGAATATTTATTTTATACTTAATTGTGCATCTGTAGTTTTATTTTATTTTCTTAGATGAACCCCCTGAATAGTACAAACTTCCAGCCCCACAAACCCTGAATCGACCCTGGCTCTGGGGCAGGCCCGGTGAGGCACATTCCCAAGTATCCTAGTGACTAGAGTATCTATTTTACAACAGAATGGACTTATATGTAAAGAATTCCCCATACTGAGAATTGGTGAACAATAGTGTGTGGAACAATTGTGGCCTGTTGTCTATGGTTGTCAATAAGGTTTTCTTGGAATACGGCTATGTTCATTTGTAGTGTGGTTGCTGTCACACTACAAAGGCAGCGCTGACCTGAGTAGTTGCACCCAAACCTCTGACAGGCTAAGCTTAAAACCTTGACTCTCTGGCCCCTTCAAGAAGGCTGACCCCTGCTCCATACCATGGACCTCTGAAAGAGGGCTGATGACACAGGCCATGTCCCTTAGAGGCCTGATCAATGTCTTGTCCTCACAGCTGGCAGAAAGAGTCACGAGGCTCTCTTGTGGAGCACACCCAAGGCAGGAAATGCCGGTTAGAGCCACCCTTTTCCAACTGAGCCTTGATTCTACAATATTTCTCTTCTCCTGCTCAAACACTTCTGATGGCTCCCCAGTGCCCCCAGGACTCTTTAGCCAGACACCCACTCTCTTCTGTGATCAGGCCGCATCCCACCTCTCCAATATCCTCCCCTGCTCTCCCACACATTCTCTCTTCCTGCCACTGGCTCCCTGCAGCCATTTCTGTCTCAGTATCCATTGACACGGGGAAGAAAGGTGGTAAGCTACGAGTCAAACACTGGACTGCCTGACTGCAAAATGTACACTCTAAACCACTGTATTAGACTGTTCCACCAGCATAGAATTTGTTGTAAAATTCTAAGTTGCAGCTGGTCGTCCAGATAAAGACTACATTTCCCAGTCTCCCTTGCAGCTAGCTATTCAGGGTCATGTGACTGAATTCTGGCCAATGGGCTGTGAGAAGTGGTGACCTTACAACTTTCTGGCTGTGCTTTCAAAGTGCAGAGATGTGGCCTGCACTTTGCTTTCCTTCCGTCCCGCTGTCTGAGGGAGCAGCGGCCTCCTTAGACCATGATGGGGAAGCCTCATGTTGAAAATGGCAGAGAAACCCAATGCCAAGAGCTTGGGTCTCTGATGCCGTGAAGCTACCCCAACATTCCTGGATGGCTCATGCTCAGACTCGATCACAGAGGAAGGAAATGAACTGACGTCTTGGTTCAGCCCCATTTATTTGGGCCTTTGCTGTAGAGGCTAAACCTTCATGCTGACTAGTAAATAACCCTCCCACCGCCATCAAGTCTGTCAATTTCTATGGGTTTTTCTTCTGAGGTGGGTGTGGCCACAGGCTGATGGACTGGTGCCCTGAGCTGGTAAGCCTTTTTGGTTACTTGCAACGTGAGGAAACAGCCCAAACTCCACTGGTGCCACCAGCCTTCACGGAGAAGCCCCAGCCACACCCTCAGGTCCCAGATGTGGATCTCAGAGCAGCTGCCTTGGGAACATGCCCATTTGTCCCGGACTCCTTTCCCTGGCTAGGGCTGTATTACAGGCAACATAAACAGGGTGGACTGTTTCCATAGCGACTTCACACTTTGCAGGAAGAGGTTGGAACTTGGACAAGGGACAGGTTTTCCCCCTAGGAGAAGAGAGCGGACTGTTTAAGACCCCCCTTGGAGTGGATCAGGTTGGCTCCTTCTGGGCTGAGATTCATAACTGTCATACTTCAGAGCAAATAAACTGAGGGTTTGCCTCGGGACTCTCTGTCCACTCCTACTTGGCTGTTCCGGGGCCCTCCTTCCTCCCCGGTATCGGTCAAGAACAGCAGTAAATGGTGTTTTGCGGAAAGGCTGTAGTACCACAAAATGCTTTTCCAACTCAGGGCTTATACTGCCTAACATTCCATCAGCAAGAAATGAATAACTTTGGCTTAAGCCTAACCCTCTTCCTCCCCAGTCTTCGTTTATGGGGAAAGAACAGCTGGCCCTATAAAAATAATTGGAGCTACAATTTATGTTGACTGGGTTTCAACTTCTAAATTCTGCACAGTGCTTGCTGGAGAAAGCCAAAAACAGGGTCACCCCTGTTTCCCTAGCAGAGTTTGGGACTGGAAATGCCTTTGAAAGATGCAGAATGCGGGTAGCTCGTTAGCGTCTGCCTCAGTGTGAACTGAACCACCAGGTCCGTCTTCCCAGGTAGGCAACACCCTCTTCCTGTTCAAGCCCCAGGGATCCCAAGACCATCTTTGCTGTCCCGTTTAAAGACTGCGTCGGTTTAGGCTCCTAACGGTGTCCATCACATGGTGCGGCTTACCACATGGGCTCAGTAAAGTTTGCTGAATGAAAACTAATGTCAGTCAAGTTCCCAGAAGGAAAAGATGGTGCCACAATTTGGGTAGTTTGAAGAGAGTTTAATAAAGAGACTTTATAAAGGTGAGAGTCGGATGCAGAGATACTACAGGGAGCTAGGGAGTGTTTCGTGAGTAGTAATAGCAAATTGGGACAGGGGTTCCCTAGGGCTAAAGGGATGAGAGGAAATAGCAGTTACTGGAACTCTGGAGGAGAAGCTCACGTGCAGACAACTATTTGGAGAGGAGCTGTGAGCTTCGGTGGAGGTCACCTCCAGCCCGAGGCAAATGCCCCAGAGTAAATACTACAACCGACTCTGCTTCCACCTTCCTACCTCCTGCTGGGGCTTCCCATTGGCTAAACCCAACCAGAAGTGGGCCAGTATGGGAGCCCATTGGTGCAGTCCACACAGGTTCACCTCCCAGGCACAGAGCAGGATGGGGCACGGGGGAGAGCGGACCAAGGGCACATGGAAAATATCCCCCCCAAGTAGATATGAGCCATGCCCAACGTAACGAGAACTTCTAGAAATGACTGTCATTCCTCAGAACCCCACCTAACGTGACATTGTGTTCACAGGTAGGAAAGGAATCAAAACAATAACAGGTAACCATTATTGAGTGCTTACTGCACTAGACACTTTACAAATAGCGTCGAATGTCCCCAACAAGCCGATGAGGTGAGCACTCTCCTTACTCCCCGTTTTACAGTAAAGAAAACAAGGCATACAGAGATTAGGAGGTCCAGGGTCACCACCATTAGCAAGGGTTGCTGGGAAGCAGACCCAGGTGGAGTTTGGAGGGGAGGAGCATCCTCAGAGCACCTGTGGGAGGGAAGACAGACGCAGGAGTGGGCATAGGGACAGGTTGAGTTGTGAGAGAGGCTCGAAGCCTTTATCGATTGCAGGGAAAGCCACGGAACTAGAATGGCCCTTTAACGTCTCAAGTGGAGCCAAAAATGGCTGGGTTTCTACGCTGCTGCCACCATTGGCTATTAGACAAGGGCCACCCCCAGAAGAGTGTGGCTGTGCAGCTGACAAGATCCCTGAAGGAGGTGACAGCCAAAGGGTTTCCCAGCATCTGCGGATGTCACAGCATCCCCATAGCAAGTGGCAGGGCCAAGATCTCTGCTCCAAAGAGAAATTGCTCCTGTACCACTTTCCTTAGGATAAAATGCGACTCAGTCATGCTAAGCATAACAGGGCTTGCAGCAGGCAGGCCCTGACTATTACGTCACAGGCCCAGGTCTCCCGCCAGCTCATTCCCCAGCTCGGCCACCATGCATGGGTTATTCCCATTCCTGGCTGGCACGGGAGACCTGAGGGTGCATTCATTCCAGTGGTCATCCTGTTAGCTTTCTTGGAATGCTACAGAATGTGTGGGGTCCTGGAGTGTTCCAGAAGAACTTGTACAAATCCATCTCTAGTTATCCATCATCTTTGTCTCTATGTTGGACCTGCACAGCAGTGTCTTCTGTGCAGTGTCCCCTTAAAGTCAGAAGGACTCACGGAAATTTGGCAGTTTGGTGGCCAATACCTTTCTCCCAATGAGTTCTGCTGGGTCAGTTTTGTTCCCCTTTGCTGGAATAGCTAGATGGCATTTGTGCAAGCATAGAGACCTGCTTGTCAAACTTAGGGGCCAGCGTGTATCACAACAGATGTCTTTGAACTCTAATGCTGTACTCACATTGGCGAGAGGCTCACATGAGGGGAGGAAACCAAGTCTCAGAGAGTTGAGTCGAGGTGGACAATGTCGGGATTCCAACTCAGGTGTGTTGGCCTGGGGGAGTCAGAACTCTTGGATGGGGGGCCCCAGTGCCATGACCATTGGTCTAGGAAAACCTGCAACAGGTGGAAACCATTCCTGCTTCCTCACTCTGTCCCCCAGCTCTGAACCCATCCCTGTGGGGCCTGGGAATTGGGTCAGACAAATCAAATATACAAAGCTCAGCCTGTGTTTGACTGTCTTATCTAATGTGCCTCGTCCTCCCCTGGACAGCTGGGTCCTGTCAGATGAGTGGGGACTATTGGGGCATGAGCCTCTCCCCATGGGCCTTTGAATCCATGGGACACCAGGAGAGCTCAGGATGCAGAGGGACTTCAACAGAAAGGGCAGGCTGTGTGGGTGGCAGCCCGCCCTGGGCACTGTGTCCTCCTTTGAAGCCAAATGGATGGATGTTGACCTTGAGTCCCTGCGATACCCTCTGCTAGGTGATAATCATGGTCTCCTCTCCACCCTCAAATCAGAAGGGACCCAAAATATTTGCCCCCCCACCCAATTTATTCTCCTCTGAGATGACTCAGAGAACCCCCACCCACCTCACCACTGAAGCCTAAAGTTTTTTGCTTTTCTGCCAACAGCAGTGGAAACCACCTTTTGTAGCTTTCTCGGTTTCGAAGGATACCTGCAGAGTCATCTAGAAAGTACCAACACCCTCTTGCTGAAGCTGAAGCAGAGCAACCCTAAGGGTAAAACTTAGGATCTCTTAAAGGTGGGAAAAGACATTTTGCATGTATGTGCTGTGTGTGCCTAGGAGAAGGGGTGCTCTATGGGCGAATATTTCCCCTCCCCCCGTCATACTTCTGCCCAGGCAAACACTAAGCTATGAGGGCATTTAGCACCTTGTACTGGAATCATTAACGTATTTTAAAACTAGTCTTCTTTGTATCGTCCAACCGCTTTAACTCTTTCCTTATCATCCATGTTATTGAAAATCATTGGTTCTGTTCAGAAAACTTATTTCTGAAGTCATATGCATTCCATGCAAAAAAAAATATTGGGAAGATCAGAAAGAAGAAAGTGAAATCACTGGTTGTCTCACAATCCCTAGACTAGTAACACGGGGAGGAGTGGGGGTGGACACTTGCTCTCCTTTCCCATGGACGATATTCTTTTCAATGGGGAGGTATTCTCCATGTCGACTCGCACTCCACTGTTTGCATTTCATGATGCCACATGTTCTTCAATGTCATTTGTATTAGCCGCAGGGGCTGCCATTGGGAGGATGTACTGTCCCTCCCACTCTTTCTTGTTGACCTTTTCGGTTGTGTCCAGCCCTCACCCATCAGTTAAGCTGGCCCCTGCCCACATCTGCATTATCATCCAACTTTGCGTCCTGGTTTCCTACTTGATTGGAACCTGCCTGTGTCTGATTTTCTGCTGCACACCTGGTCCTCACTCAGCTTGGTGCACGGTTCAAGCTCAATTATTCTGGTTGGTGATTCTGTATCCTCTTTTGGGAAAGCCCCAAATCTCTCTGGAGTAAGTACCTTTCTGCCTCCTTCCCCAGCTTCCTTTCTTTCCTTCTTGTCTTCTTTTTCCTTCTCTCCCTCTCCCTTTATCTTCTGCTTATTTCTCTTGCACCATAAGTCGGCAGAGGGGCCTTGCCTACCCAAGCCTTGCAGCGATGGGCTGGGACTTCTTGCCGAACTCATTGATCTCTAGGTGTCTGAGGTCTGCTAGAACAGGGGTTCCCAAACCTCCAGTCGGCAGACTTGCCCAAGCAGCTCATTAAAACAGAGATCCCTGGGACCCCTGCTCCCAGAGTGGCTGACTCAGCAGGTCTGGGGAGGGGCCCGAGAATGCACATTTCTCACAAGCTCCCAGGGCCACACTTTGGGAAGCGTGGGCCCAGAACACACAGCTCCTGCCCACTGACCAGAGGCCTGGGCGTTGGGGAGCCAGGGAGGCCTAGCCTCCAAAGCTAAGCTCTACAACCCCCTCAGTAGGTTGCCTTAGGCAACTGGGTTCGACTTCTACACAAAGGCAACAATGACGGCAGCCTAGCCCCATCGGGATGATCGTATAGATGCCGTTGAATATGCACTTGGCCCAGCGCCTGCCGTGCAGATGGTGCTCACCGTGTGTCCCGATGTCCTCGTCCGCTTGGGCTGCTACAACCAAATACCACCAAGCAGGTGGCATGTAAACAACAGACATCTCCCACAGTTCTGGAGGCTGGAAGTCCGAGATCCTGGTGCCCGCCGATATGCTGTCTGACGAGAGCCTCACGCCCAGGCACACATTTTTAGGGCATGTCTGGGCCTTCCTCCAGAATCCCCAGGATTTTCAGAGATTGGATGAGAGCAGCATAAAAGAACTGACCCCAAAGAGGGTGGGAAAGGGGGTTCAGTGGCCCCAGATGCCAGGGAGGTGGCCCCAGCCTGGCTGGCTCTCATCTCTGGGGGCCACTCCCCCTTCCTCAGCGCAGACAGCAGCATGGGGAGAGAGGTGGAAAGGATAGAGATAACTGCTAATCTCTAGTGTAAACAGTTCTCAGGGCTGGACACTCTCTGAATGTGCCAGCATCCCCCACTGGAGAGGGGACGAGATAGCTTGGGAGGCTGAGGCTGGTGTGGGGAAGAGCAAAGGAGATTGGGTAGAGATGGGAAGAAATAAGAGCCAAAGAAACCCATCATTTATGTGCCTGACAACCCTGGGAGCAGCCCGACTGGAGACGGACAGAATCCTCAAACGGGACAAGGGGTAAAAGACAAGAAGTGATCACGGCAAGGCCAACAGGGGCAGCAGGGACCCTTCCGTCATGTATCACAGGGAAGCCCAGCCTACTTTCTGTTCAAGGGCGATGTGCAACCCATGAACTGATTGGTAATTTGAGCCAGGGACCTTGAGTATGACCTTGGCAGCTTACTTTCCCTCTCTGAGCCTTGGTTTTCCCATCTTTTCAATGGGGTATTAGTCTCCCCTTTACCTGTCAAAATAGAGATGATGCTCCTTAACCTCTCTGCATCTTGATGAAAACAGGCAAAACAGAAAGGGCAGAACCTTTCTTGAAAAAGAAGAATTTCTCAAAGTCAAGCAGGGTGGCGATGGGTGGAAGAGGAAAAAGGAAGTTGTAGGCAAAATAGCATGGCATGAAGGGCACGCCTAGACTCATGCAGGCTTGGGTTCGAGTCTCAGCTCCTCCACTCGTGAGCTGGGTGACTTTGTGGCCCGTGGTAGATGGGACTTTCCTAGGATGCCTGCAACAATATCTCTTGTCCATTAGGCTCTTCCGCAATGTAACCTCACTACTTTCCCACCAGGAGGTGGGGTCTTATTCCCTCCCTTCTGAATCTGGATGTCTCAGTGGCCCAATAGGACAGAAGTGACGCTGCATGATTTCCAAGGCTGAGTCCGAGGTCATGTAGCTTCCACCTCATTTTCTTGGAATGCTTCTTCTCCAGATGTTCCCTCGTGGAGCCCAGCACCATGCCGGGAGAAACCCAAGCTCCACGCAATGGCCACATGTAGGTGCTCTGGCCACCAGCCCAGCTGAGCCTAGCACTCCAGTGATCCCCGCCTAGGCACTAGATAGATGAGTAAGAAGCTGCCAGATGATTCCAGCTGTTCAAGTCGCTGCTAGCCATTTGTCTTTCAGGCTGAAGCTCCAAATACTGTGGAACAGAGATAAGTCCCCACCCCTCCCACCCCCACACTGTGCCTTGTCTGAATGCCTGACACATAGAATCTGTGAACCTAATCAAATGATTGTTGCTTTACACCACTGATTTTGAGGCAATCGGTTATGCAGCAATGGAATACCTGGAACACGGGCTGATGGGGTTCGGGTCCCTCGTAGCATGAACTGGTCAAGGATTTCTCACCCCTGTTGTTGCTTTGTTGGAATTCCAGAGTCATGAAGTCCCGTGCTTACTACCCCGAAGTGTGTTGGGGTCATCAGGCTCGCAACCCCACTGATCATAAACTGGGGGTCCTGCCAAGGGGCTGGGCCTTTGGGGAATTTGCCTGGCAGAACAGTGTCCCTTTTTCCTCCCCCTTTGGCTGCCTCAGACTAGAGTCCTTATGCTCATCTGTGCGTAGCAATGACACTGACAGCAAGAAGCACCAGGAAGAACACAGACTGGGAAGCTGGGTGGATAATATCGTCTTAGGGTAACAGAGAAGTGTCACAGAGTAGTCTTGAAAATGGTGTTCACGCTGATAAGTGATAACAATAATGGCACTAGTCATTGTTCAATTATAATCCTCCATTGCAAGTGATAGGAAACCAAAACCTGACTTAAGCCCCAACGGCCATTCATAGGCTAAAGTAACCGAAAAATGCAGTGGCTGGAGGAACGGCGGGAGCCAAGGCCTGGGTGGGTGTCTTTGTCTCTCTCCCTGTCTATGATCAGTGCCCCTCACCCTGGACTCTCCCTGAGCAGTGGCTGATGGTGACTCTAGGCTGCCATGCTCCCCTGGAACACATCAAGAGAGCATGCTTTCCCATTAAAAGACCCAGAGACTGTCTAGAATGCATCCATCCCATTGGCTCTAAGGAAGTCACATGGCATCTGCGAATCAATCCCTAAGGCAGGAAGGAGCTGTGATTGGAGATCCTGAATCACGTGCTGATTTCTGTGGCTGGGCGTGGAATCAACAGCACCCAAGTTACAAGGACTGAAACGGGAAGGGGCAGCAGGAAGGGCAGTTCCCTAGAGGAAAGTCACCGGGTGTTGTTATTTGAAAAAGGAAAGGACAGCTGAGTAGCCAAAGCCCACACACGTGGACTGTGGTGACCACTCACCAAGTGCCGGATTGAGCCAGGAACTTTCCCTGTGTGGCTACCATGTAATCCTGTCAAGTCATTATTACCCCTGTTCTGCAGAGGAAGGAACTGAGACTCAAAGAGGCCAAGCCATTGGCCTGGGGCCCCTCAAGGAGC
>PVKM010031914.1:0-16627 GCA_004027735.1 Carollia perspicillata | reverse complement strand
GCCAAGTGCTGCGGAGTGGAAAGGGGGACCGGGAAGGCACTTGCTGAAAGGGTGAGCCAGCTCTTCGCGCTCCCCTGGTTTCCTGGGGCAGGACTGTTGGGGCAGCCGAACACTTCACACGTCACTCTCCCTGTGCAACGCAGAGCAGCCGTGGGGGAGCTAGGTCTAGTTCAGGGGAGTGTTCTTACTTCTGGGTCTGTGAGCAGCGGCTTCAAAATCAGCCACAGAGGGTGTTGGCAAACGCCTGCCATCCCCGCTCCCTGTCCTGCCGCTCTGGCCCCTCAGGGTCAGGGTCGTGCCGTTCCAGCTTCTGGGGTCAGTCCAGTGCTTAGTCCAGAGGGAAGGAGCCCAGCTGGCTTCCTGAATTCTTTTCTTTTCTTTTCTTTTCTTTTTTACCAGTTATGTTTATTTTTAAAAAATTAGAAGCCTTAGCCGGGTAGCTTGGTTGATTAGAGAGTCATCCCAATACACATGCCAAGGTTGCAGAGCACATACAGGAAGCAGCCCGTGAATACATAAATGAGTGGAACAATGCATCTCAATCTCTCCTAATAGTAAAACATTAGAAAATACAGAAAACCAAAAGAAAACTAAACCATAGTCCTATTACCTAGAGATAATCAGTTTTGACATTTCCATGTTAGCTTTTAAATTCTAGTTTTGTGTTTATAGAGTTGTGGTTGACAAAATTGTGTGTATTTAAGACATACGACTTGATGATTCAATATATGTGTGCATTGTAGAACAATCACCATGGTGCAGCTAAATAACAGGTTGATCACCTCCTAGAGGTACCATTCATTCCCCCACCCCGCCCCCTCTCTCTCTGGGACCTGTTTTCTTTTCATGACCTTTGTGACCTTGCCTCATACTTTGACTTCTGAAAGTCTGTCCTTAGCTCTTTCCCTTGTTCAGGATGTCCTACCTCATTTATTCCAGAAACAGAACGCTGTCTTGCCATAGGTCATGTTCATGAGCACCTGAGCCTCGCCCTGCACTGTAGCCCCCAGCTGCCCGAGCCTGGGACACCGCAGGGCTCCTGCACCCCCAGGGTGCTGGCTCCTCCCAGCCGTACAGGTGCCTCCCAGACCGAAAGGCTTTGGCGCTCGTGTCTAATTTTGCTTCCACCTCTTACGGGTGAGAGCACACCCCAAACGCCTATCGCAGAGACTCCGTCAGGCATTTCTGATCCTCCCTGCTCTCCCTCCCCCACCTTCACCTGGACCCCCAGACTGACAGGGAGAAAGGTGTGACAGGGCTCACTCTTATTTGCGAGTGAAAGGCCAAGGGCACCTGAGTCAGGCAACTTTTGTTGACCTTAGATGTGCACACAGAAATGTTTACGTGAATTCAAAAGGTTGAGTGTAGGAAAATAGCAGTGGATCAATATAATACTAGTTTTCCTTGCCGATATGCCATACAAACTCGAGAAAGGTCACTACATACATAGGTAGTGTAGCTTCTGGGAACTAACCTGCTTGTTTTACTGAACAGAGCCCACGAGTACCTCAGAACACCTGGTTTGTTTTATGCCTCATTCTTAATTAAAGAAATTCAGAGGTCACCCCATGTCAGCTCAGCGCTCACGGAAAAGTCCAGAGTCTCAGCCCGAGCAGATGTGGTTTGGCTGCTCGGAGCCAATCCCGACATAGGGAGTCGGAAATGGTGAGCACACACGTACGGCCAGCTTTTGTGGCTTTTTCTGACAACTCGTTTCTAACTACTTCATAATTTTGTTGAAGCTGGCCCAGCTTAATTCTGCTGGTAGAACGCACCCTATCTGAACACCAGCGAGTTAGGTACCGTGGCTTTATATCACGTAGGGGAAGTTTTCTACGTATTCGGTCTCGCCGCCCCTCCGGCTACGGCTCTGTTAGACCTGTGCTCTGGCTCTGAGTTTCCATGAACTAAACACTTGGCAGCTGTTGCATTTAGTCGTCCCCAACCATGCGGACGCGTCATTCCTTTACGGAGAGCCTGCCAAGCCCAGCAAGTTCCATAGGGAAGTGCCTCACGTGGCATTCGCCCTGGCGGTAGCCGGGGGCCCGCACGGCAGACGTTCCGTACGCACATGATGAGCGACTGAACGAGTGAAAATAAAGGGTCACGTTAATTAATTCTGGGGCAAGAAAATGCACTCTGGAGGATACAGCCCAGTGTCTGTGTCTTCGTCATCAAATAATTTCAGAACTTGCAACAGAATTATGACACCCACTATAAGAAATTTTAAAGTGAAGTTTAAAGGAAGTGAAAAATAAAGTTAAGAAAAGGCATCTGGAAATGTGTTCACCAGCATCTACCAGCAGGGTACTGTGTATTAAAACCATAATGATATGTCCCTGTGCACCAAGCATACCTAGAACTAAGCATCTCAACCGCACCAGGTGTCACAGGGGTGAGGAGCAAATGGCACTCTTACAAGATGGTGTCTGAGATGTGAAATGTTATGAACACTTTGAAACAGTTTTCAACGTCTTATAAAGTGAAACATGTAGTTAATGTATGACCCTTCAGTTATACTTTTACATATTTGCCCAAGATAGTTGAAGATATATGTCTACATGACATCTCTCTTAATTAAAACTACTCCCAAATGAGAAACAACTCAAATGTTCAATCAAAAGCAACAGGTGAACGGATAATCAAGTTAAAGACATATCCATACAATGGAATACTACTCAGCAAAAAAAAAAAAAAATGGGGGGGTGCATCCATGTTACCATGGATGAATCATGAGTGAAAGAAGCCAAACTCAAAAGAGTTGATATAAACAGTTTCATGTTCATGCAACGTTAGAGCAGGAAAATCTAGTGGATAATGACAGAAAGGAGTCGAGGGGTGGCCTGGGGCCAGGAGTAGACAGGGAGTCGATCACAAAGGAGCAGAGGGATCTTTGGAGGTGATGGCAGAGCGTCTACCTTGAGTGAGAGGGGGTGGTTACAGAGGTCTACGCATCTGTCAAAATTCACTGAACTATGTGCTGAACGTGAGTTCATGTCATTATGTGTAGAGTACACTTCAGTAAAGTTGAACACAATCAAAAAATTGAAAACTTGGTGTGTTTTAATAATTACAGAAATGCATTTAATATTTTATTAATTGCCAGTAATGTTGTTAGCCCAAGGAATCAGTTCTTCACAGAACTTGTTATACGCTTTTTTAAAATTGCCAGTGATATCGTTCCTTCATACGTATTGAATAATGATGATAAAGTAGGAGAGAGGTTATAGGTTTGCAAAATGTTGCCCACACTCCACAGCATTAATGATGTATTTAATGTTTTGGATGATAGGAGCCCTAAAGCAAAAATTCCTTCAAGGTCAAAATTATCACTTGGTAGAAAGCCGTGCTTCCAAACTTGAACTCAGCAAGTTACTTTGCATTAAGCTGGTTTTGTTCCATTATTTCATATATAAAGCTGAATGGTGCTTCTTTATCACCTTAAAAAAAAGTACAGAGTAGTTCCAGGTACGTAGTTTGGACTTAATACATAAAGACTGATTAAGTTATGAAGATGAGTGGGATTACAGGAAAATACTTTTGTTTTCTATGATTTTTCTGAACTTCTATCACAAAAACGTGTATTTGTCTTATATTCCCCGCTACGCAGCAGAGAGAAAGAGGGAGCTTATACCCTTTGCAACAGCATGGATGGAACTGGAGAGCATTATGCTAAGTGAAATGAGCCAGGCAGTGAGGGACAAATACCATACGATATCACCTTTAACTGGAACATAATCAACAAGAGAAAAAAGCAAACAAAATATAACCAGAGTCATTGAAATTAAGAATAATCTAACAATAGCCAGAGGGGTGGGGAGGGGACAGTGGGGAGAAGGGTTTTCAGGAACTACTGTAAAGGACACATGGATGAAACCAAGGGGGAGGGTGGAAGCAAGGGAGGGAGGGGGGTTTGGAGGGGGTGGGGGGAGGGATGGGGAGAAAATACAGGCAACTGTAATTGAACAACAAAATAATTTAAAAAAATAAAATAACATTTTTTCAAAGATGATTAATTCGAGACTATTTTGGAATAGGCCACAAACCAGCAGCTGATGACTGATTGAGTTGCTAATGGCCTGGGTGTCACAGAAAGTGACTGAATCTCCAGGGAACTCATGTCTAATGACATAATGATACCTTTTAAAGGTGCAATTACTACTATAAAACCAGAATCAGTGGCTTATTGTGGTTATTTTCTCAAAAAAAGCATGAACCCAACACAATAATAAATTTAGAAAGCCAGATACTCTTAGAATAAGCAGGCAGTTGTTGCTAAGTTATGATACAGGTCATGGTTGGGAAAGACACATTGAATTCCATTCCAAAGGCAATATTTTCTTTTCTTCCTGATATAATGGGAGAAACAAGGGACTTTTGTATTATTTTTTTAAATTGAAATGCAATTATTCACAGAAAAAACATTTTGATCTTTCTTAAACTTTTTGAACGAGTACTTTTAGAAGTGGAAATGAACTTGTACTAGCAAAAAGAAATAATCAGCACATGTGGTAGAAATTTTTTATGTGATTCTTCTAATAGATTTCATGACTAGCACCAATTAATGCTAATTGGTAAATAATATAATAGACTCAAATAATGTATTATCAGAAGAAAGAGGAATAAATATTCTAACAATTTATTTTTCAAGAATTCAGGCCAAAGATTAATTTTAGAGAATTCTGTCCTTTTGAACAATACATAAAAAGGGGGTTCTAAGAATTATCTGAGACCTACCTAAACACCAGCAGTATATCAAGAATAACAAGTTACTTGAAAGGACCCAGTGCAAATACCATTTTCATTCTGTTTATTTTTGAATAGTATCCTACTTCACATAAACTGTAATGCTTGATTAGGCAAAGAAAAAGCCAGTATTTGAAAAGGCATTATTCACAGTGGAACTAAAACAGATACGGGGTAAAATTTCGATGGAGTAACGTGGGAAGGAGGGACAGTCTTAGCTGCTAAAAGGATGGACAAGTGAGAGTACACCTTTGGATTTAAAGGCCAAGTTCCTGGTAATGATCACTATTCATGTTTCTAGATGCAGAGGCCAAGTACAGAGTTTCCGACACCATAGACTATCCATAAAGAACATTGTTTGGCTTGCATGAACATTTTTGTCTACCCATCCTGGACTTTGGAAAGATTTAAGAAATGCTTAGATCTTTTGTTTGTTAGTTTATTTTGTTCATTAGATTCCTCTTACAGGTGAGATCATAATGGTATTTTGTCTTTCACTGCCTGGCTTATTTCACTTAGCGTTATACTCTCCAGTTCCATCCATGCTGCCATAAAAGGTAGGAGCTCCTTCTTTCTTTCTGCTGCACGGTATTCCATTGTGTCAATGGACCACAGTTCTTTGATCAACCCATTTACTGATGGGCTGTTTCCTGCACTTGGTTATTGTAAATAGCACTGCCGTGAACATAAGAGTGTGTAAGTTCTTTTGAATTGGTGATTCAGAATTCTTCGGGTATAGTCCCAGCAGTGGGATTGCTGGATCGAAAGGTAGTTCTGTTTTTAGTTTTTTGAGGAAATTCCACACTGTTTCCACAGTGGCTGCACCAGCCTGCGTTCCCACCAACAGTGCACTAGGGCTCCCTTTTTCTCCACAGCCTCACCAGCACTTGTTTGTTGATTTATTCACAATGGCCATTCTGACTGGTGTGAGGTGATATCTCATTGTGGTTTTAATTTATATCTCTCTGGTGGCTAGTGATGTTGACCATCTATTCATATGCCTATGGGCTCTCCATGTGTCCTCCTTGGAGAAGTGTCTGTTCAGATCCTTTGCTCATTTTTAATTGGATTGTTTGTCTTCCTGGTATGGAGTCATGTGAGTTCTTCATGTATTTTGGAGCTCAAATCTTTGTCTAAGGTATCACTGACAAATATGTTCTCCTATACAGTTGGTTCCCTTTTCATTTTACTGATGTTTTCTTTAGCTGAGGAGAAGCTTTTTGGTTTGATGCAGTCCCATTTGTTTATTTTTCCCTTTATTTTCCTTGCTCTTGAGGATATATCAGCAAAAATATTGCTATGTGGGGTATCCGAAATTCTCCTGCCTATGTTTTCCTTCAGGACTTTTACAGTGTCACAACTTATATTTAACTTTTTTATCCATTTTGAGTTTATTCTGGTGTATGGTATAAGTGGGTAGTCTAGTTTCATTGTTTTCCATGTACCCATCCAGTTCTCCCAACACCATTTATTAAAGGGGCCATTTTTATTCCATTTTATGCAACCACCCCCTTTGTCAATTATTAATTGACCGTAGAGACTTGAGCTTATTTCTGGGCTCTCTATTCTGTTCCAATGATCTATGTGTCTGTTCTTATGCCAGTACCAGACTCTTTTGATTTTAGTGGTCTTGTAGTAGAGTTTGATATTGGGTATTGTGAGCCCTCCTACTTTGTTCTCCTTTCTCAAAATTGCCGAGGTTATTCAGGGTCTTTTTTGGTTCCCTATACATTTTTGAAATATTTGTCCTAGATCTGTGAAATATGCCATTGGTATTTTAATAAGAATCGCATTGAATTTATAGATTGCTTTGGGTAGTGTGAACATTTTAATGATGTTAATTCTTCTAAGCCATGAACACAGTATAAGCTTCCATTTATTTGTATCTTCCTTAATTTCTTTCTCCAGTGTTCTGTCATATTCCAAGTACACGTCTTTTACCTACTTGGTTACAGTTATTCCTAGGTACTTTATTTTTCTTGTTGCTGTAGTAAATGGAATTATTTCCTTGTTTCTCTTTCTGCTGTTTCATTGTTGGTGTACAAAAATGCCATTGATCTCTGAATATTGACTTTGTATCCCACTATTTTGCCACATTCACTTATTAGGTCAAGTTTTTTGATGGAGACTATAGGATTTTCTGTGTACACTATCATGTCATCTGCAAATAATGACAGTTTTACTTCCTCCTTTTCAATTTGGATGCCTATTTCTTTTTCTTATTTGATTGCTATAGCTAGAACTTCAAGTACTATGTTGAATAAGAGTGGTGAAAGCAGGCACCCATATCTTGTTCCTGATCTTAAGGGGAAAGCTTTTAGTTTTTGCCTGTTGAGTATAATGTTAGCTGTTTCCTCTGTCCAGAACACACAACCCTCCATGTGTTGTCCTTGTGGTGAACTTCCTCAAGCCATGAGTCAATGTTAGCCATTTCGTGAAGTTTTCTCTGCCCTGTCCAAGGGGAGGTAAACATGTGTCCTTCTATACCCTCTCACATAGCATGTGTGTAACTGGATTTGCCTATATGTATAAATAAGCAGCAAATAACTCAAACTGCAGGACTGTAGTGACAGACCTGTTCATTTTAAATTCCTTCAGAACCTAACCCATTTCCTGGCATAAGTTAAGTTCTTAATAAAAGTTTGAATGTTTGAATGAATGAACAAATAATGAGAGGAAGTAAGTCAGGAAGGAATATGGAAAGGAAAGAACGGATTGGAAATGGGTTGCACTCTAAGCAGCCCACGTATTCACATGGAAAGAAGTTATTTAATAGAGAGAGAGGAAGGAGGAGAGGGACGAAGAGGAAATTGGACTGTGTCTCTGGTGTCATGAGATACTGAAGGAATGGAAGACAGAGGTAGAATACTGGTCTTCGTTTCTCTCTGAGGGTTATGACTTGGGAAAACCAAGCTGAATATTTGGGGAATAACAGTTGGGCCCCCACATGGAATGAAGGTACCAGAGTGTTGGGCTCCTGTAACGCAACCCAGAGCCCCTGGGGAAGATGAAGAGAAGTGACTTCAGTGGGACACGTGCCACACTGGTGACCATGGCTTTGTATTGACATGTGAAGAGCCGGGGGAAACAGAATAGATTAGAGCTTCGAACCACAATGTTATGAAAGAAACAGCAGTCACGTGGAAAGAAAAACAATAGTGGAAGTAAGACTCGATTGTTTCAAAAAGAAGTAGCTGGAAAAATGATTTAGAAATGAATCTTGGGACTCAGATGTAGATATAAACATGTAGAGAGCATGAGAAATAAAGATATTTTAAAACCTATATATTGTTGCAGGAAAACTTTTGAAGCAATGATAACAGAAGTAAAAGAGGCAATTATAGTCTTTGTAATGTGTTAAATCATTATCCTTTATAAATGATTGTTAAAGACTTGAATGTATATGAGCTGTGTAAAACATTGAAAGATGGAAAAAAACTATATTTCAAGGTGTCCTTTTAAATAGGTATACACACACACACACAGACACATGCTGTAACATGCTATTGTCACACATAAGATGTGATGTTTTTCATCCTCTCTTATTTAACATTATGGCAGTCACTTCTTTGTGTCAGTAACATTCTTTGGAAAGATATGTTTTGATATAAATAAAATATTTTATCATATAAATAGACCACAACATATTCAATATTCCTGTATTTGGGGGTAGTTAGAATTTTTCCAACTTTCATTTTTAGAAATAAATTGCTTATATCCATATGAATACATCTTTGAATTATTCCCTTAGAATATATTCAGAGAAGCAGAATTACTGGGGGAAAGGTTGTAGGAAATGTTTAACATTTTAATGTTTTCTGATTGTAAGAGTAGCAGATGTGTATTAATAGAGAATTTGGAAAATATAAAAAGTTGCAAAGCAAAAATATAAACTTTCGGTCCTGCTATTTGTCACCTCCAATGCACATTTTAATTCCGTGAACTATTTTAAATAGTTTTTTTAAAGATTGTATTTATTTAATTTTAGAGAGGGGAAGGGAGAAAGAGAGGGAGAGAAACATCAGTGTGTGGTTGCCTCTCCACGCCCCCTTACTGGGGACCTGGCCTGCAACCCAGGCACGTGCCCTGACTGGGAATCGAACCAGCAGCCTTTTGGTTCACAGGCCCACGCTCACAGGCCCACACTCAATCCACTGAGCTATGCCCGCCAGAACTAATTCCGTAAACTACTTTTTGTTTCTCTGAAATCCCTGTTGCTCTTCTTCATCCCCATACTCCCTCCCTCCGCTTCATAACTCTCTGCTTCCCTTCCACAGGGTCTTGCCCTACTGCCCCCTGATTCCTGCACTGTTTCAAAAGTATTCCTTTAGGTCAGCGTCCTCTTTCTTTTGTTCTGCCGCCTGTTTTCCTTTGGGCAGAGAGGTGTAAGGACACAGAAGCTCAGAGCATGTCCCGGAACACAGTGTCCTGTTTCAATCCCAGCTCTGCCATTTCAGAGCACCGCCATCTTGGCCGCTTTAGCTAAAATCTCTCTGGGGTGTGGTTTCCTCGACTACAAATGAGAGATAATAATTGTAACTAATTTCTAGGGCGGGCGAGAAGATTAAATGTGCTAAGGCCTGTAAACCATCCAGTCAGCACTCAGGAAATGATGACTTCATGTTTTGGCTCTGTATTGGCTTTTCTCTCTTTTTTTTCTTAACAAAGAGGAAATCTTTAAGGACTTATTGATCGTCAGCATGTGTGTGTGAGGCTCTGTATATAACTGTCCTTTCGGGTGCGAGTCAGATCCTGACTGAGGGGAAGTTGATGGGCCGGATTTTCAGCTCAGTTCCCAGCCTCCTCCCGTGGCGCTGCTGCACCACGAGGAGCTCACCCGCGGCCCTCGTCCCGTGCCTGGGTCACGGCGTGATCACAGGCGGTCTCCGAAGTCCACAGTCCATCGTGCGCACTCTGCCAACATGGCTTCTGCCAGCTCCCTGCCTGGCGGTTTTCATCAACAAGGACTCCAAAGAAACTAAAAATGGCATTATAGAATTAAAATACGCATTTAAGACGATAAAGAGCAGGGCTGGCCCTGTTTATATGTTTACTTTGTAGCTGTCTATGTTTTTCAAATTTTTAAATTTTCTGTCTCAGAACAGATTTAGGAAGATAGGTAATACAAGCAGCAAACAGAAAATGGAATTTTAAAAAAATACTATCAAAAATACCAAGTAATCCTGCCTAATATAATGGATGTGTTTAGTACTCCAGGGGAAATATTATAAAATTTAATGAGAGACTTAGCTCTGAATGAATGGAGAGATGTAACGTGTTCACGGATTGGAAGACTGAGTATTTTAATGATGTTACTCCTGCCAAGTTGATCTATAGAGTTCATGAAACAGCAGTCTGAATTCCAACAGGATTTTCTTTGGTAAAAAATAGATAAGCTAATTCAAAAGTGTATATGGAAAAGCAAAGGACCAAGAGCAGCCAAAACATTCTGAAAGAAGAAAGTGAAGGACTTTCTCCATCATCTATAGAGAAAACGTCATATCAAGAGTGTAATTTTGGGATGAGAATAAGAAGTCAATGGAAAAGCACAGAGAACCCAAAAGTTGACATATGCATTTATGGATGCAGGCTTTATGATGAGGTAGTGAGAGGGAGAGACAGTAGCCATGGTAAAGAAAAAAAAAATACTGTGTTTTTTAATCAATGAGACTGGGATCGTTAGGTATGCATATTAAAAAATGAAATCATGCTTCCACAGCACATCATATATGAAATGCAATTTAGTTGATCACAGAACTAAATGTAAAAGGTGAGACAATAAAGATAGATAGATAGCATAGGAAGATAACATAGGAAAATATCTTCATAACCTTTAATAGAACATATTTTTAGACACAAAAGAAGCAAAAATCATAACGAAAAAATTTAAGAAATTCTGTGCTTGAAAAGATGCCATAACCAGAGTGGAAAAAAGTCCCAGAAATAAAAGATGATAAGCAACATGTAGCTGACAAAGAACTCCCATCCAGTCGGAGCCGAATGAGCACCTTTTGGTTGACTCAGAGATGACATTTCTAAGGTAGGGAGGCCGTAGTTAAGAGAACAGAGTCCCTTTCTATTTTTTTAGGCCACTGAGTTGGCTGTGTTTCTAGTTGGCATCCACACTGAGGCCACATGGGCACACTACTACTAGACACTCCGTTCGCATTCCGACACTTTATACCTACAAGGTGGAACAAAGGTAGGCTTACCATGGCGAGTACATGACACACAGAGTTTGTTCTCATAGTGTTACTTGTGAACTGTTATTTCCCATATGAACAGCGGTAGGACCCACTTTTCCCCTGCCTGTGTGTCTATGGTATCATTTCTCCTTTCCAGTACTGTCATTAGTTTTCACTTCCGTCTGTGTCTTCATAGGTATTTTAGGGAGAACTTGAAGTTGTCTTGCCTAAACTGCAGGCCACATGCCGTCTTCACCCATTTTTCATGCGTCTGAGATCTTTTATAATCCTCACTGTATGATTCCTTAATGTTGGCATAGATTTATCATTTGGATATACAGGGTCCAGCAGAAGTAGGGCTTGCTTGAGTGTGGTTGGTAGGGTATGGGAATGTCTCACACACATGGACAGCCATCGGAACATCCCACCTAAAATGTCACGTGGTGTGCTTGAGTGTGATAACGTTACACCACAGAATTACATGCTTACAATTTTGTAATAAAAGATTTTTTGTAATTAAACAGGGGCGTTACTTGTGCCAGACCCCTGTATTTTATGATCTTTCTTTTCAGTATTTTCTTAGATTATATCAAGAGTTTTTCATGTTGAAATATACTCCTGTATAACATTCTCACTGGATAATTGCAGTTTGTTCAGGCTGTAACCTAATTAATCTATATTTCTCTCATCATGGGGAATTTTCAGTTACCTTCACTTTTTCATAATGACAAAAAATTCAGTGAGAGACCTCTGAGCTGGAATTTACAAACCATAACACTACATTTTTAGATAAATTCTCAGGAGAGAAACTAGGTCAGTGGGTACACATCGTTTTATGGTTTTAAAATGTGTCACAGCACTCTTATTGTTGCTTAGTAACATTTGAGAGGACCAGCGACCTTGAAATTTGAGAGTTGGCAGAGAGAGATGACCTCCTGATTAGGACTAGGGTTGAACGGTGCAGGACTCTAGCCCAGATGTCCCTAAAGACATGACTTTTTCTAAAAACAAAACAAGGGCCCTGGCTGGTGGGGCTCAGTGGATTGAGCATGGGCCTGCGAACCAAAGGATTGCAGTTCGATTCCCAGTCAGGGCACATGCCTGGGTTGCAGGCCAGGTCCCCAGTAGGGGGCGCATGAGAGGCAACCACACATTGATGTTTCTCTCCCTCTCTCCTCTCCCTTCCCCTCTAAAGATAAATAAATAAAATCCTTAAAATAAATAAATAAAAACAAAACAAGGTTTTCCCTCTGGCTTCTCTTTCTCGATTTATAGAGTTGCACAGTGGCAGGTATCTGAACCGACCGCTGCCCTAGTCTGATTCCTCATGGCCGACCCGGCTGGCTGGTGAACCTGTGGGCTGTGCTTGCAGGCCTCTCTGACACCAGCCCTACCTGTCCTAACCTCATTTACTCTGCGAAGCTGTATTGGGCTTCTGTCCCCTGGACACTCCACTCTGCTCCCCCCGCAGGCCCTTGAACACTCGCTGTGCCTTCTGCTCACAGTGTTCTCCTCTCAGAGAGCCACAGGGCTGCTCCTCATGCTTCCTCTGCCGCCTACAGTTTCAGCTGTCCCGTCCCAATACTGACCGTATTTGGGGGCCGTAAGATGCACCTAGGTTTGAGAGGAAAATAGGAATAAAAAATTTGAAGCAAAAAAAGTGGTAAAATATTTAATAACATAAGTAACATAATATTTCACCAATGTATATGGAAACAGAACTCAGCAGCAGCATTAACAACCATTATTCCTCCCAAACTGGGGGGTGGGGTGGGGTGAGTGCATCTTATAGTCCGAAAAATACGGTAATAACTCCCTTTCCTGCTTCACTTTGGTGCCTTAACTTTTAATAATATCTAGAATATTCTGTATTTTATTATTATGCACTGCCTGCCTCCCCAGGAGAGTGGAAACTCCAGATGGAAGTGAGTTTTTGTCATTCTTCTGTTTATTAATAATCTCCTAAACTTAGAACAGTGTCTAATGGATAGCAGGAAGTTAATTATGGACAAATAAGAAATTCCGTGGAAAAGAAGAATAATTTGCTTTTTGGTTCAATATATTATATGACATGGGACAGACGTGACTCAATACGGTTTAAGTTTTCAAAATCAAAACCTGTGAGGATTGAAACAATAGAATTTTATGATGGAAATTGTCATGAACTGAATGCTGGTATTCCTCCCAGTTCCTATGTTGAAGCCCCAGTCCCCAGGGTGATTGGTTGAGATGACAGGGCCTTTGTAAAGGTAGTCAAGATTAAATGGGGTCAGAAGGGAGGGCCCTGCTCCCATTGGATCAGTGTCCTTGTAAGACAACAACTGAGCGACCTCCTCTTCCTTTCTCTCCATCTCTGGAGGGAAGACGCAGCAAGAAGGAGGCAGTCTGCAAGCCAGGAAAAAAGCCCTCACGGGGAACCGAATCACCTGGCACCTTGATCCTGAACTTCCCAGCCTCCAGACCGTGAGAAATCAATGTTCGAGCCACCTGCTTGTAGGGTTTTGTTATGGCAACCCGAGTAGCCTCAGACAGAAACATACCTTCAAAATCACTGAAGCTGATTTCCTTTCTTGACAGCTAATTGAACCCAAAGAGGTGAAATGACTTTCCGAAGGTTACAGCGTCAATGTATAACAATGAACTCCTAGCCGGGTGGCAGCTCAGTGCTCAGTGCCCCCACGTACTGCGCTGGTTCTTACGCCTCTCTGTGCAACGTGTGATCAGTGTAAGGCAGGGCTCCTCAAACCGCATTGCCATGGAACCCTGTTCTTCCAAAAGCTGTACCAGGAGTTTTGCCATGACAAATTAATGACGGTGGTCTTTTCACAGTGTCTGAAAGGGGTGAGTAGGTATTTAGTTTATTTTTTCCCCACAATTTGATTTTGTCAGTAAATTATTCTTACCCCTGTGAAAAGATAAGGAAGGGAAACAAATACTAGTGAAGCAACACTGCACCATAGCTCTCCAAAAGTAATTCCATCCTTGGGAGATGTGGAGGGCTCCATACGTTTCCTGTGGGCGTCCTTTCTGCCAGTACGATTGATCCGGGTGGAAAAGATGGAGTGAATGACACTCAGAATGTCACTATATTCCAAAAAGAGCCCCGCGACTTCTCTGAGCCCTGGTTCCTGGACAGGTTTGAGAGGCATTGATGGCACAGCGTGACACAGAGGCTCAGAAAGCTATCGTGAGCAGGAGGGAATCGAGAGAAGAGAAGCATTTGAATCAAAGGGATCTCAGTCCTCTGTACGCGGCCCTGTCCCGGCACATCCATGGTATCACATCTGTTACCGGTGCCTGGGTCCCATAGTTCAGGTGTTATCGACTAGCATCCAGAGGTGACGTTAGATGAATGGTTACTTTGTGAGGTGAACACCTAGGGGAACATGAATCCGTTTGCAGAGCTTTGAAGCACTGAAATCAAGGTGAGGGAGTCGATCTGTTCGGTCTCGTTCCACGTGCAAAGCCAAGCTCTGTGTGCAGACCTGGTGGGGAAGTAGGTCTTTGACTCAAAAAAGGAACAATCGGAGTTGTTATTCCTAGAAGATGTTTCCTAGGAAAAGGATTAAAATGTATTGAAAAGTAGTGGAAACGTCACAGTCATCGCCCCAGAATATGCAGAAGAATTCTGTTTGGGAAGCGATTTAAGACAGGTGACCCCCGACGGTCATTGCAACATGAAGGTTCTGCCATTCTGTTAACGCAGCGCCATGGACCACTCTGTATTGTAATGAGGATGGTACAGTCACCTGCGAACAGCTGGCTTCTTTCTTGTGGGAAGAGGAACGGAGCAGAAAGCGGAAAGGTCTGGGGTGAACAAAACGCATAGGAAGGAAAAAAAGAAAGGCGGACTTCAAGTGTTTCACAGTTTGTTAGGGCCTGCGCTGCTTCTCAGCAGGGAACTCCGCAGTGGGTTAATACTCTCGCCCAGAGGCAGCTGCAGTCTTTGAGACCCTCAGCCTTCACTTGACTGCTGAGATGTTCAAGAACGCTATGAAATGGGAAAGAGAAACACTGGGTGGCATTGCAAATTATTGCTTATTGAAACAAACATTGCCACCTTAAAGAGAGAATGGCACAGGATACTAAATCTTGAAAAAATGTCTGATAAGGTAGAACAGACTTATCCTTAATTACTGTTTTTCCTTTTAATATGATCTCTTATGCAGTGGGGTTTTCACATTTTTTTTCTTGTGTCCCTCTTTTAAAATCACGATTCTTTTGTATTTCTTCAATAAATCTTCATGATATTTTGTGTCTAATCTAACTGTTGAGTTTTCTTTATAGATGCTTATATTTTTTTCTCTTTAAAAAAATACTTTATTCTGCCCTGGCTGGTGTAGCTCAGTGGATTGAGTGCGGGCCTGCAAACCAAAGGATCGAGGTTCAATTCCCAGTCAGGGCACAGGCCTGGGTTGCAGGCCAGTTCCCAGCAGGGGTTGCATGAGAGGCAACCACACATTGATGTTTCTCTCCCTCTCTCCTTCCCTTCCCCTCTAAAGATAAATAAATAAAATCTTAAAAAAATACTTTATTCTCTTTTTCTGTTTGAAAAGTCCTTCCTTGATAAAATACATGTCCTTTAAAAAAAAGACAGACATTCTGACTTTTATATTTGATTCCTTCACATTTTAAATTGTGTTAAGAGTAATTCTATATCATTAAGTATTACTTTGTAATGACTATGCATGAGTTGTCATATGTTAGAATACAACACATCAGGCCCAAATACAAATTCGCTTTCTGTATTTTGGGGAATTTGCGGAGGAAGAAAAGGAAAAAACATACCTTCTTTCTTTCTAAAAATCATTGTATTTAGAGGACATAAACCTTCCTATATCTCTTTAAGGACAGCATAAATTTTTAAAAATTGGCATGGGCATGTCTAATGTAGAGAGAAAATAGGGTCATCTTGCCCTTCGTCTGGAAGTGAAAGATGCTCACGTCGAGAACAATTTAGGATGGCAGCTGTGGAAAGGTTTGCCATTCGAAACTCCCGAAGAGGCCCCCTCACTGCTCATCACTGGCGTCTGCAGGAAACGGCCCTGAACAGTGACCCCAGAGACCCACTTCCCATCAGCTCTGCCTCTAGGACCTCCCTCCTCACGTGCCCTGCCTGGGCCCAGCCTCGGCCTTCAGTCCCTCCAGCTACTGTCAGAGAATTCCATCAGTTTCCCGAGGTCTTTGGAACTGACTGGGAAGCAAACGGATCACCTACTCCACACCGAGGCACTAATCATTCATAGCGGCCTGCTGCTTTCCCTCACCGTTCAACATTCCCCTTTAAGGGCTTTTATGACTTACAGCGGAGAGGCGGCGGGAATGAAGACACACTGCATGTGCATATGTGTGCATGTAACCAGTCTTTTTCTCACAGCAGTAATCTGCATTGACATTTTATGTACCACCTACAGTTCCCGTTGGTGCATCCCTTTGTGTTCAGAGTTTTCAATGACACATCGTCATGCTGGTGTACCTTTCAGATTTCAGTGGGTCTGACCCCATCTCCGCTGTAGAGCTGACTTACACATGTGCGTGTATCCTTTTCGGCCTACCGGATGCCTCCGGTTCATTCTTCCTTTGTTCCAATTTACTCTTTCTGAGACCTTCTGCCATGTGGCGAGATGAGCTATTCTAAAGAAATTTGAAGGTAATAGGAGCTGCAGAAAGACTTTCACCCGCCTCATGCGTCAGCG
>PVKM010031913.1:0-16633 GCA_004027735.1 Carollia perspicillata | reverse complement strand
TAGAGAAGTCACACTCCTCCTCCCTTCCTTCTGGTGCACTTCTCAAGAGACCATTCTGGATGCTTCAGGAAAGCCAGCCATCTGGGCTAAGCAATCTCTTGACCCAACTTACAGACCGATGTTGAAATAACAGCCTTTAAAAAGGAGAGGCTTTTTCTCTTGGTGTCCTCCATGGAAACTTAATGGCATGTGACTTTGTTATCACTGCATTGCAATAAAAATCAAATCAGTGTCCAGCGTTGTTTAGCGGTAAAGAAATTTCAAGCAATAATCCTTTGCCCAAAAAAATTACTTTTCTTTCTCTTTGTCTTCTTTCATTTGTGTTAATTACATCTGCCTCGATTGCCTGGTTGGCATCTACTTGCATTCCAGAATAAATCTCTTTATGTCCAGAATATTTGGAGTTTTTCTGCGACTTATCTGCCAACCGTCATCTCTTCAGAGAGTTAGTTCTGAAGTCTGTGAAAATATTATGCTGTAGGTGAGTTATTTATCTCCCAAATGTTATCATGTGCACTCTCTGTCCAACCTAATCTCCGGGACAGTGTTTCTCAAACTGAGGTCTTTAGATTCTGGGGTGTCCACACACATATTCTTTGGGTTAGAAAAATCTCTGTAAGAATTGAGTGTACATTCACTTTGATGATTATCTTTTAAAATATTAAATATAAACATTGTCTGGATTGTTCAGATAAAAAATTCATAATTAAGTACAGATCCATGAAGTATGTCTCCATGCTTTCTTTTCTATGTATGAGATCAGCCTAAGGGAGCAGGGTCTAGCTTGGCCTACACTGAGTAAACAAGCATGAGGTCGATGTTAAAAAGTCTTATAAGCTAGTGCAGAAATGGCAATAATCATCCTACCTTCATCTTTGTTCTTTTTTTCTTATTTATCTATTCTTAGAGGGAAGGGAAGGGAAGGAGAAAGGAAGAGAAACATCAATGTGTGATTGCCTCTCACACGCCCTCTACTGGGGACCTAGCCCACAAACCAGGCCTGTGCCCTGATGGGGAATCAAACCAGCAACCTTGTGGTTTACAGGCTGGCGCTCAATCCACTGAGCTACACTAGCCAGGGCCCATCTTTGTTCTTACGTTGAGTTTTTAAGCAGTAATAGGCAAAAAAAATTCTTTTGCAAAACTAATTTATAATTGGAAGTCATTTTTAGATACTAGAACTAGTTTTTTAATAAATTGAGACTGATTTGCTGTCATAAAAATGATATTAGGAAATGATGAAGCAATATGATATGTGCTATCATGAACAGAGGAGGAACATCCTACCAAACTGGGGAGTCCACCGGAGTTTTGGCAAGACGAGCCATTAGGAGTTAGCGACGTTGCAGAGTTGGGGGGAAGCTCGTGCAAAAACATCCATTTGAAGATATGGATGTAAAAGAACATGATATGTGCACAACAGTTTATGAATTCCGAAGAAAACTTGAAGATATTAATTGGTACATTATCCAACGACCATATGACATAAGCAGTGAGTTTACTGCTATTATCCTGTTGACATGGAAAACTGCTGCTCAAAGAACGTAAGTGACGTGACTTTGGCCACACACTAGGAAGTGGCAGGCTGGGACCTAAAACCATGAGATTGCTATTGTACTGACCACGTTTACTAAAGCACGATTTCCTACTCCGGGACTCGAGATGGCTTTAAGAGCACTCTCCGTTTCCTTAGTTTGTCTCTGTCCTGGTTACCATTCAACCATGTAATGGACACTATTAGGTAAGCAATTACACAAACCCAGATGCTTTGTGAATTAAAAACCTGTTGAAAAGTTAATGATGAGTAAAATCCAAAAAACCAATATATATCTAGTGTTTTTTCTGTTCTAGCAACTTTGGGAAGGCTGAGTTGGCCATTGCAGTTGTGCTGAGTCCCTTTCCCAGAATGAACGTGGTTCACTGCCCATTTCATCTGTTCCAATGTGCTTGGTGATTTGACTGCTTTGTTTCTGTGCTTGTCTCTTGTTCTGTCTTCCAATACCTCTAATTTAGCAGATCTGTTGTATATTCACTTTCCAACTTGAACTTGATGTTCTTCCTTACATTTTGGTACCAGTCCTCTGGCCTCTTCCACATTGACCACCCTTCTGGCCCCTGAGTAACTGAATGACTATGTATACTTCCTGGTAGAGGTGGGTCCTCAAAGAGGTTATTTTATAATCAAATTAAAAAATAAGTAAATAAGTAAACCACTGAATTTTTTTAGAAGACACAACTATCCACTTGGCTAGTCAGCTTTGAATCTTGCCTGAGAGACTGCTCCTCCCACTCTCATTATTCTCGTTGTCACCCACATTAGTGGATTGTGCGTAGGTCAGCCTGGATTCACAACTGATATCCACCTTGGGGCCAACATACTCAGCGTTTTGTAAACCATCACCTCAAAAAATAAAGAAGGCAACAAATCAAACAAAATTTCACTTCTGCAAAACTTGATGTTATAGGTATTCTGTAAAACGTATGGAAACACGTAGAAGTTTCCAATGAATAGAAAGGAAAGAAATCTTCAAGTGTCTGATTACATACATTTACTCCTTTCTCAAAGTTCTTCTCCAGTGGCCAACCACCTATTCAATGTCTCTTCTTTCCCTTCTTCCCACAGTCTTTCAGATCCCTCCACTGCCCAGACATTTCTTAGAAAGACGTTTCATGTTTTCGTAATGATGACCCTGGGCACTTGGTGTTCCCGGAGGCTTCTCTCCAAACTAAGTTATTGAATTATAGAACAAATCTTTGGGGGTATGTAGAGTTTCAGTGATGGCAGCAGTGATTGAATTGGCTTTCTAAGAAACAGAATTATGTTTCACATTCTTACACTGACATAGAGAGCAAAACTAATCATGTCTTCAGATTTTATACCTGCCTTTTGATAATATATAAACTACCTTCTTGATATTTTAATTAACTCATACTAGGATGTTCTATAAGAATATTCAGCTTTAACAATAACAAATCATCCATTGTTTAGCCAATACAAAAGAATGCACATGGAAATGAAGTCGTGTATCAGGAAATAAAGATTTTGCTGGTGAAAATCCTTTACAATTTCAGAGTGCTTTTACACACAGTAGGGCATTTGGTCCTCAGAATAATCTAGTGAGGTACATAAGGCAGGTGGTATTTTATCTATTTCACTGTAGAGAAAGTCAAGGTATACTAGGGTTATAACAGTAGTGTGTAGAGTAGGAAAGCTTCAATCCAGGTACCTGTGGGTGAGATAATCTTGGATAGTCATGAATGCTAATCACTAAGTGTCTCTGGTGTTCTTCCTTTGAGACTTGGTAGACTTGCACTTGTCCGTGCCATTTGAAGATAGGCTGTGTTTTGGTCAAGGCCACGTGGCTGAGAATGATGCCTCTCTTCCAGGAAGAAATTTTGAGAGCCATCATGGATTCCCTCCATTCCTTACCATCTTCCATGGTTATGGAGGAAGCCTGAGTCTAAATGGAGCCCTTCTTACTGTCTTCCCGGAGAAGGGCGCCAATAGCAACTCACATTCAACATGTCATTTAGAATTGTTATGATATTTTGTGAGGTTAAGCCACTGTAACTTAGCAGTTGTTTTTTGCCACAGATTAACCAAGACTATCTTGAGTTACATACTTTTGACTTGTACTCTTTCCCCTTCTCATGAAGAACTCTATTCATAGCATCACGAAATAGTTGAATGTCAATTGGACAAGAGATCTAAATCACGGAGTCTAGTATCCTGATGCTGTTATACTGGGTATTACTGGGAGCTCTGGCTAATAAAGAGAATTATAGTCCTCTTTATTTATTGTGATTAATTCTTCTCTAACATGAAAGAGAAAGAACATTTACTGTCTACTTCCTGCCAATGGGAAATACAGCATAAAACACAGTAACTGAAGGTCATCCGTGAATCACCACTGTGGAGACTTGCATCCAAATATTTGCTGAAGCATTCACAGGCTGCTGCCTGGGTGGTGAGGGTAGCGAGGTGCAAGAGAAGAGTGAAAAAGGTAGTGTTGATGTGGGAACATAAAACAAGAGAACAAGATTAATGGAGTGGTGGAAGAAACAGAAAGGTGGTTCTCTAGTGGTCCAGACCGTGCTGGGAATGAAATGGCAATAGTTGAGAGAGTGATAAGATCCCCATAAGGAGACAAAGAATGATAACAGGACAAGGGTGAGCATGACTGAGGATGACTCTAGAAACTTCGCTAGTCTCTTCTTTTTGTCTCTTCTCCTAACCAGAGGAAAATAGAGACAATTATAAGTCTAATAAAAAGTGGCAGTTTCTGAAAGGTCTAAGCTTGTTATATTTGCATACAGGTTCAGGGCTGGTTATAAACTGTTTTTCCTATGAATTCTATCAAGACTAGTGAAGATTCCAAGATCAAGTGGGTGGCAGTCATTCCAAATAAAGTAAGCAGCCTCAAAAAATGGGATGTCAGGCTTTATGACAGAATTCTGCCTTCGCTGTGTTTTTCAAATCCAACTTGGAACACAGCCACATTGAGTGGCCACTTGGCTGTCATCTGCTTTGAGGAAACAACGGAAGGCCTGCACGCCTTCCCAGATATAAAATGTTTTTCCCTATTCTGCATTATTCCTATCTTTCACAAAGAAGCTTCTTAACAAAACTGCTCTACACTGAAAATTACCATAGCAAGGAGTTTTTCCCTGTTGACATTCTTTGAGAATAAATATTTTTACCCACAGGTAAAGTTCAATACCCAGAAAGGTGTTTTCTAGATCATTGCTCCTCAAAGCCTAATGTGCACACAGGCACTCAAGGAACTTATTAAAATGCACATTCTCAGTCTGTATGTCTCGGATGGAGCTTGAGATTCTGCATTTCAGTCTCCCAGGGGTGCTGAGGCTGTTGGTTAAGGATAACCTCTTGAGTAGCAAGGTTCTAACTGAGGACATCGAGTCTCACTGGTCAAGTAACATGCACAGGACCACACCTCAGTGAGTGGTGAAACCATGATGGGAAGGCAAGTCTGTCTGCCTCCACAGCCTATGTTTTCGGTCAATAATTTAATCCTCCTTCATAGAGATTGACAGGGCATTCTCTGAGAAAAGAGATGTTCGTGTGAAGACATCGGGTTGCTAGCTAAGAAAACAGACCACATCGGCTATCACTCACTGGGGGCCGAATGTGTCTTAAGCTCAGAATCCTTAACATTGGACAGTCTCAGCCTTACAGAACACACGCTGGTTTCAGGGCTTCACTCATAAAATCCCACCATGGCCCCACTGATGAGAGACAATAAAAGAGAGATTTTGTAACACACGGAATCGCTATTTGGTGCCAACACAGCACAGTCTCCATGATGTAAAGTCACAGCACAATCTCCATGATGTAAAGTCACAGCACAGGAGAACTCGAAGGAGATATTTAATGAGGCTCTTCCTTTGGGGACTGAGATCCATAGAGTCAGGTGCTCCTATGGGATCCTCTTAGAAGAAATGGCTTCTACGGTGTATTCATACATTGAGTGTAGGTGAAAGCCCACTTCTGAAAACTCCGTGACTCATTTTTGGTGAATCACTGCTATTCTGCAACAGTGGATACTTTAGGCAGAAAACAGAAGCAATCATTAAAGTCACTACAACAGCAACAGGAAAATAATCTCCACTAACCCCAAGCCTAGAGCAAGGGAAAGAGCACCCCAGAGTGGGAAACTTCCTAACATTGACCACGGGAAAGAGAGAGAGAAACTCAGAAAGAGAATAGAGACCTCCCAAACAGGAGGACCAGGAAGAATCTAAAATTACTCTTGCTGCTTAACAATGTACCCAAGGCACAGCCTTCGGTTCCAGCCCTTGATCAGTTTGCAAGAGGGTTATCTCCTCAGTAGCTCCAATGTGCTGGTTCCCTGATCTGTCCACAGCCGTGTCACGCAGACCTCCACCAGTCCTCGCTGTACTACAGCCACATCACTTTCCATTCCTGTCCATGTCCTTGTTTCTATTCTTCATCAAAAGTACAACTCTCACTCCTGTTTCTCCAAGGCCCAGCAGAAAACCACCAAGACTTTTCTGATTCCATTTCTCGCCCCTGCCTCCACCTCAGTCCAGGCCATCAACATCTTCCACTGCAGGTCGGATAGAGTTTCCCCCCCCCCATGCGATCCCTTCTGCACAAAGCAATGATATTTTCAAATTAAATTAGATCACACCAATCCCCCTTGTCACGGTCCTCATCCTACTTCTCCCATCACTCTCTGAGGCATCTCAGCCCTGGCTGCACAGGAGAATCTCCTGTAGAGCTTTCGCAAAACAGCGAGGCCTGGGCCCCAGACCAGTTGTGTAGGATGCACCACTCACCTGGTGACCCTGGTGCACCCAAGTTTGTGGAGCCTCTATTCCACGTGGTCTGGCCTGTGCCCGCTCTGGGTTCACAGCACTTGTTCCTCCTGCTCTTTGCCTTGCTCTCTCCACGTCCTCATTTAGTGTCAGCCCAAATGTCACCCCCTAGGAAGGCCATCTCTAAAGAACACCCTTCCAGGACTTTCTGTGACAACACCCTGAAGCAGCACTGTTCTTCTCTGCTTGAATTCACCTTGCTAACTTATGCTGTCACCTGCACTGTCCTACCTGAAAATCAGCCCCAATGACAGAGAAACCTAGTGACTCATTCACTGTGCCTGGCCCAGCATGGACAACGCCTTCAGTCTGCCTCTGTTAACAGTATTAAGTGAACTCTCCAGGCAGAACAAATCACTTCCTTCTCTGCATCCTCCAAGCACGTTAAAGTCTTCCTCAATTATCCAGTTGCTTCTTGCCTGTTTCCTACTAGACTGTGAGCTACTTGAGAATAGGAGCTATGTCTTACTCATCTTTCCATTTCTGTTCCCTTGTAATGTACTAAAGACATGATGGATGCTTAATAAAACTGAGATATTACCTTTCACCATTAAAATCCGAAATCTATGAGCTGTGGGATGCCAAGGATGGTACAGCCCATCCTGGCTCACTGGTGACCTCAGCAAGCATTTAAAAATTAGGCCCGAGATTTCTGGAGGTAAATTTTTAACATAGGCATCATTTAGAATTGCTGGCACATGGTGTTAATAAAAAGCAGATGACTCTTAGTCAAGTTTATTATTGACTCTTAGTTGTCTACAGAAAATGTATCCCTTTGGCACCTGCACTCCAGGCTGACCACTAACTCAGTCTCGCCTTAGGTACACCACTATTTATGAAAAGTGCAAAAATTTCAATGCATGACTATCATTCTCTTCTATCAAAGCCACAGACAATTAAGAGCCAAATGAAGCCCAAGGTAGAGGAGTCCTCTTGGCTATGCTTTAGCAAAAAATTGCATGTTCATATGAACCCGAGACTCCGCTAATCCACAATGAAGTCAATTGCCTATTTGCTATAAGCCTGCAGACATTTTTATCATGAAGATGAGAAGAGGCCCAACTGAACAAGAACAGCATAATATTATTTGGTATATTACATTTAAAGAAACAGCCCAGAGTTATTTTATGTGTGTGTGATTGCATTTATTTTATTGGTTTTTATTATTAGAAAAGTAATACAATGCTTGTTGTCATAAGGCAAACAGCAAGAAGGTATAAAAAAATTAACAACCTGTTTCTTAACCTTCTAGTCTCGCTCCAGTATTTCAAGACAACCTACAGAGTCTGGCACAAATAATGCCCTTTCTTATTACAAAATCAAAAGCATATAATTCTGTAACATACCAACATCACACTCAAGCACATCATATGACATCTTAGGTAAAAATGCTCAAATTAGAACTGTAAATTATTACACCCATATTATTACCCCACCGGCCACACTCAAGCAGGTGTTACTTCTCCTGGACACTGTATATTAATTTGCAACTTGGCATATGTACTCTGTACTTTTTTCTGTGCTTTTAGAAATTAGATTAGATAGATAAATAGATGGGATGTGGACACGTACATATATTTATTTATATATGTATCATGTTTTTCTAAAGTGGAACATCCGATATACTTTCCTATAAAAGTTGCTTTCTGTCAACAGTGTATTCTATTCTTCCCTCTGGGTGATGAGATACAGATATACAAACTCATTCTTTTAAGTTTATAAATTCATTCATTCATTCTTCATATATGTATTATGACTGCCTACAAATATCTGCTTTACACACTCAAGGGAAAATAAACAGGCTAACTTCTTGCTTTTATGGAATTTGCATTCTAATGAGAGGCAGACAGTAGGTGCATCAGCAAATAACAGGACAGCACGTCACATGGTATTAAGTGTTGTGGAGAAGAAAAAGCTGGGGAATCCGGAGAGGCGGGCACAAGGCAGGGACTGTTGCTTTTCACAAGTGGTCAGGGAAAGCCTGTAAGCCAGGAACTGGAGGGAGTGGGTGAGTGAGATATGCGCCTGTCTGTGCCAAAACTTTTCCAGACAGGGAGGACAGCAAGTACAACAACGCTGCCAAAAAGGCCCTAATGCAACTTTTCTTATGTACTAATGCTTCTTGAATTATTGATCAAACACACCCACACATAGAACTCAGCACACCCCGGATCACTTTTAGAGCAACTTACATTTCTATCATCAATATACAAGGATGCCCCTTTTGTTGCAAATTGATCAGCACTGGATATGATCAATCCTGTTCATTTTTGCCAAATTGGTGTTTAATTCCCATTTTGCTGGTTATTGATGGTATTAGACAACTTTTCATGTGCCTTGGGACAATACAGAATCTCAGTTCAAGGCCTTGAAAACATTTGGGTTAACACTGATATTACCTAACCCTGGTTCTCTGGTACAGAACAGAAAAGCACCACCCATGTCGCTAATGACCCCCACAATAAGTCTAGTTAATATCTGTCACCATAATAGTTCCAAAAAAACTTTTTTCCTTGTAATAAGAATTTTTTATTAAATTGATTGGGGTGGCATTGCGTAACAAAATTATATAGGTTTCAAGTGTACAATTCTATGACACATATGTATATTGTACTGTGTGCCCACCATCTAAAGTCAAGTCTCCTCCCACCACCATATATATATATATACCTTTACTCTACTACCCGCCACACCCCTTCCCTTTGGTAACCACTTTACTATTGTCTGTGTGTATGAGTTATTGTTGAAAATAGTATAAGGCTCCTCGAAAAATAAAATAGAGTTAACATATGATCTAGCAACTGGTCATGTGTGTATCTACCTGAAAATTTTGAAAACATTTTTCGCAAAGATATGCACCCATATGTCATTGCAGCATTATTCATGGTGGCCAAGACATGGAGACAACCAAAGTGTCCTCTGATAGGCGAATGGATAAAGGAAATGGGGTATATATACACAATGGAATATTACTCAGCCATAAAAAAGATGAAACACTGCCATTCAGGACAATGGATACGGACCTTGAGACTATCACATTAAGCAAAATAAGTCTCAGAAAAAGTTAAGAGCCATATGATTTCACTCATATGTGGGATATAAAACTGAATGCAACAAATGAACAAACAAGAAAAACAAAAACTAATGAGGCCTTTTGAGATCTACTCTCTGAGCAGCTTTCAAATACACAATATAGTACAATTAACTATAGCCATCATTCTATGCATTACATCCCCAGGGCTCATTTTATAACTAACAGTTTATACCTTTTGGCCTTCGCCCATATTGCCCACCCTCCACATGCTGCCTCTGGCAACTACCACCCTGTTCTCTGTATCTACAAGCTTATTTTTTTGTTCCCTTGTCTTTAATTCCACACATGAATAAGATCACATGGTATTTGCCTTTCTCTATTGACTTATTTTACTTAATAACATAATGCCCTCATGGCCCATCCACGCTGTCACAAATGGCAGGATTTTATTCGTTGTTTATGGCCGAAGAGTATTCCATTGTATGTATGCACCACATCTTTCTCCATTCATCCACTGATGACACGTAGGTGGTTTGCCTCTCTTCGTTACTGGAAATAATGCTGCTGTGAACACAGGGTACAGGTATGTGTTTGAATTTGTGCTTTTGTTTTCTTTGGGGCAATACCCAGGAGTGAAATTGCTGGATCATAACAGCAGTTGCACAGTGCATGTTTTTGAGTTAGTGTTTTTGCTTTACAATTAGTTCAGGAAGCACCACAACAGCGAGTATGGTTTCTGGAACACACCCGTGGTTTTGCATGCTATTCTGTCATAGAGGCTCTAATAAGCTCAATTCAAGAACAATTGTGTTTCTTAATAAATAGTATACTGATTTTAAATGGGCATGCAAAAAGAAACTATGCTCAATACTATTCAAATTTGTAATCTATTTGTGCCCAAGGACTCAATGGGACTTATCTTAAAATGACACCAGTGCTTTCGATTTAAAGGGCTTGCTATGATCCTATGTTGTGCTAATTGGATTTATCTGATTTAATATTCCTGATAACCTCATGGCATAGGTACTAGCATTTTAATTTTTCAGATGTTAAATTTGTAGTTTAGAGAAATTAATTGCATTGCCCGGGTTTCCAGAGCTAGCATGTTTAGGGTCAGAACTTTGAATCCCGATGGTCCAACTATACAGTTTTAGCCACTGTAAATATTATCTCGGTAGGCACTAAGCTTGAGCAGCACATTTTAATGATTAAGGTGCTTAGAAAACACCAGTGACTGTAGCTGTCATGGGCATTAGAAGGCTTTGAAAAATTATTTTTTGAAAAATTATCTTTCAAAACAAGCATGTGGAGCATGGATATTGGGAATCTAAAAACTTGCAACATTCAGCACATGGGTCAGTAGAACAGTCAGAATTTAGCATCAGGGAAATAAAAAAATAAGAGGATGTAGTATCAAAATAAAGGTCCATCTTTTAAATTTAATAAAATTAGCCTTAGCAAAAATTTTCCAATCACTGTTCTTTTCCCAACATACAGTGGAAAGGTCACTATAGTTTAGGACAGCAAACTTAGCACACACAAAAAGGACAAGCCGAGTACTAAGTGGCTAGAACTAGGATATAGGTGACACTTGGTCCCCAGAGAGAAGGGAGCCCAGTCACTGAAAGTAAAGCTGCAGACCAGAGACTTGCTCAACACTGACTGTTACACATCCACTCAGTCTCCTTAAGTTTCACTCTACCCCCATGACAAAAGCAACACACACACACACACACACACATCAGAGGAATTAATCTCAGCATGGAGATCAACTCAAATGGCATGGATTATTTAAAAAGAAGGAAAAGTACTGATTCCTCTGCTATATGCCTCCTAATTCATCTGGACCTCCCTCAGAATGTCTCCAAGCCCCTGGGAAATAAATACCCCATGCTTTCTTGACTTCCAATACAGATCTTGTTCAGGTTTCTCTAACAAATGTAACTGAGGCAGAATAGTAAGAAGCTAGGAAAAATTTGGGGGGAGGCAAGTGGAATGGGGAAACTGAGACAGACGGCTGATTCAAACTGGCCTCCTCCAGCATCCTGACCCACATGCCTCCTTCTCCTTGGCAGGACCGCTCCCTCAAGCATCAAAATAATGAGGTTCTGGTTAACACTGAATAATCTTAGGAACAAAGCCTCAGGTCTGTTGACCACAAACACAGAGTTTTGGTCAGTGTGTTTCAGCTCAAGGCCCAGGAAAGCAGCAAAACCAGACAAAGTGATGCCATGGCTGACCTCAGAACCAGATGCAATGACCAATGACCCCCTGCCCTGGTGCTGGCCAATCAGTAGAGACCATGACCCTGAAAGGACACACGAGGAAAGCTGATGAATATTCTGTAGAGATTCTTCCCTGAGACTTCCCCTACAATTCCTGCCTTTAGAAAATAGATAAAAACACTTAAGACAAAGGACCCAGTGTGTGTTCTCTCTCTCAGACCCCTCTCTCTGGAGTACACCCACGGTTTTTCCCCCTTCTTTCCCAAGGTGCATATCTTTGCTCTCTTTCTCCAAGGGCCCCTTTTCTACCTCAGTAACTTGTTTCCTGAGTCCCGCTGGCTCACTTCTTCTGCCTCTGTGCCTTTCTTTCCAAATCTCAGCCCTTGGGAAAGTGGAGCTTTCCACTTACGCTCCCTCCTGTTGCTAGGATGTTGCTCTTCTATCTTCAGCCCTTCGTTTGTTTCACTGTCCTCAACTTTCTCAAAATCACTTGAACCTGTGTTGTGAAATCTTCCTGCATGACGTCAAGAACTGAGAGCCCACGTTGCTGCTAACATAAACACCATGCTCCTTTTCTTAGAGACTCAAGGTCTGACTCAGAGCTGACTTCTTGGTCAGCCTTGGGTCTGGGAATCTGAGCCATTTTCCAAAAAGTTAAAATTAACTTTCCCATGCTGAACTAGCCGCTGTTCCTTGTCACCTTTTTCTGTCTCCAAAACTTTATAGCTCTGTGGCCTTAAGCATGTTGTTTATCTTCTCTGTGCCTCAATTTTTCCCTTATAAAATGGGCAAACATAGCAACTATCTCTTAGGCTACTTCTTAGTATTATGTGAAATAACCCACATAAGGCATTTAACACAGTGTCTGGCACATACTACGTCCTCAATAAAAGTTGATTTATTATTATTATTACTATTGATTGTTTTGGTTATTGTTGTTTTTGTTATATATTGTTGCAGTCTTGGGAAAGTGGAGTTCCTAAACCTGGAATTTCAGTCCAGCCTGTGCACTAAGTTACACAGACAGGACTTAATTTTGTTCATCAGGTTGGTGATTGATGCTTGTTTGCTACCACGAAAATTGTTGGCAAAGGCAGGGAGGAGGGCTGGCGGAGAAGCTGCACTAATTACGGGAGGTGCAAATTCAACATGCAGCACACTCGTAAGACATAATGAGCCTGGCTGAGGTGAAACAGGAGGCTTGTTACATTCATTAGAATTAGATGCTGTCATGGCTCCGCGTCCCAAGTGTGAATGATTTCTTGGGAAACAAAGAAAGCAATCCACCCACCTCTGCCTGACAGCAAAAGAATCCCCTTCCTCTGGCTGGTAAGCAGGGAACTAGGCCATAAAAGTCATTTGGCCCAAGTAAAGTTGATTAGATGTATGCTGCTCTCTGTTCTCAAACGCCACAGGGAGCAACAGAAGAGTGTGAGGGAGGAACAGTGGCCTTCATCAAGGAGAACCCGCAGCATAGCTTCAGTGGGTACCGAGGAAATTGGCAGGGGGGTCAGCTGTGCCTCTGTTGGCTTACAGCATGGCAAGCGGAAACTGTGATAGGAATCAGAACAATTTTTGGTGCTTACCTTTAAGGAATACTGGACATGATCCTGAACAGGTTCAGATGAATTCCATTTAGGGTTTGTAGAATCTAAAACAAATTAAGTGATGCTGAGAGAACGCACTACTTTTTTTAATTTAGCAATTAAGTCATCGAACAAATTGTTCAACAGCGCCACCTATAGGCAAAAAGATGCTCCTGTAACGGAGTGCTGGGCAGTGTGCTGGGAGGACCACCGCTGCTCAGTAAGAAGTTTACCAAGGGCTCTCAGATCAGACTCAGGTTTTACTCCTAACTGACTCATTTAACTGCACGCACTTGGGCAAGTGTCTCAGCCTTTCTGACTTACTCAGTAATTGCTTTTGTATCTCCAATGACAGGAAACTCATTTAAATAGAAACAAGCTATCCCCCCCTTTTGGATGCCGATGTGCTGAGATGTTCCTCATAGAGACATCTTGATGTGATTTTATTCAATAGTTCAATTTCTCCCTCTCGGGGATATTCAAAATAAGCTCATCCTTTCATGCATATAGTTCTTAAAATACTGGAAGACAGCTATTGGGCTCCTTTTTAATCTTCCCTTCTCTGGGCTAGTTATTATTATTGAGTTGCCCTTAGAACGATCTTACACGAAATAAAAATAAACGCAAGTCGCCAACATCAGTGGGGGGCTCATTTCCTACAAGGATTTTTTAAAGAATTTTGTGAGGTATTTCTATAACTCCTTTTGTTTGTTAAAAACCGTATCTCAGGTGAGTGGATTGCTTCAGATCACACAGTTACCTTTTTAAACACAATTGGGCTGTAATCACATGCCCTGGAGCAAGATCCTTTTGAAATTGGATGAAATCAACATCCAAACTCGTGTGAGTTACATATCCCTAGAACCTGCAGTTAAACACTCCTTATGGCTCATCCTTCCATCCTTGCTATCAGCTCCTCAGTAAATGTACCTGAACCTCAAGTTTAAGCTCCTATTTTAAAAGGAATTAGAGAGATGAGGTCCAAATTCTATCCTCTTTCTCCAAGTCTCATTTGCAGTCTTCCTTGGAAAATATCCTAACCCCACCCACTCCAATAAAAGGAACAAGTCCCCTTGGTGTGGTTGATAAAGCGAACAATGTTGCTATGTGTCTTCACACTAGCACATGGAATTGACTGCTAAAAAGTCAGGAAGCCACTGTGTAACTTGCAGTTTCCTGAGCTCTTCAGCCTGGCGGCCTGGGGAGACTTACCACCTGGCCACAGGCGTGCAGCAAGCCGCTACCTCCTGGGCTCTGGCTTGCAGGAAGAGGAAACACTTTTCAACAAAAGGAAGAAGAAAACATCCTTGCCTGGTAAGAAGACAGAAGGCTCGGGGTCCAGAAGGCAGATGTGCGAATCTCAAGTTTTCAGAGGAGAGGAGGAAAGATTGCCTCTTGAGCTATCACTTTCAGCTCTGCGAAGGCCCCCACCGCACGTCATCACTATGCAGCTATTGCATTGCAGGCATTGATTTTTGCGAGGAGGTACAGGAACTAGGCAAACACTGAATTTTCATTAGCTCCTTAGGGAGAGTGAGCCTCCTCCCAAACCAAATTGTCCTGAACATATTAAGAGACAATTTGTATAAGCTGGCTCAGTGGAACTTAACAGCAATAGCAACACAGCATTTCTAGGGGAGTTGCTAATTTGAACTAGATCCTATCAGTGTAAAAGACCTACCCATTCAAAGCACTTGTCTTTCCTTTCCTCAAAGCTTTAATGGGAAAATGGTCTGTTGTTTTCCTTTTCCTCTTTTGTCTGTTTTAGACAAAAGGACACCTTGAAAGCTTGAGGGTTTAGAGATAATGCGGGACTGACATACCTGTAAGGACAGGAGGTGATTTTATTAGAAATCCTAGCCCTCGTCATTGGAACCATCTCAGGTACTCAGACACCTAAGTAAGCATTGGGAAGTACACCGAGTGATGTAGAACCAGGTCATGGCACCATTCTGCTCCCTTTTCTCTCCTTCTAAAACTACCTGCTTCCTGAGGTCAGCAATGCACTCTAACTCACAATAGCATCTTTATGCTATACGGTTTTTTGCTGTTGTTTTGTTTTGCTTTGTTTTTGCCCTGGAGACACTAAAGATAAGTATTTCTGCACCATGTAAATTTTATGTAAACCCTGGTAATTACAATTTTTCCCCAAACTGAGATTTTGTCAATAGCACAAAATAAGACAATGCTTTATAGAAAGACATTACATTGTGAAACTTGTTAAAATTCAACAAAATGGGTGATTCCGAAATTCCTAATATAATCGAATTCAAATGTGGAGAATGTAAAGATACAGTGAACAGAAAAATTACCATAGAGATCCTACCTTCAATATCTCATATGACTGAAGCAATAAAAATGACATCAAATTCAAAATATTTCTAGTTCCTAGGATATGTACACTTTAAGATACTAAAAAAACTACAAATATTATCCTGGGTGTTTTGGCATATAACATCTCAGAATTTCATATTTTTGTTAGGACTTTGGCACAGGAATTAGGTTTGAAAACAACTTGTAACTCAATACTGCATGATTTTAGAAAGTTTTAATTGATGCTAATGATAAACAAATTTGGATAGTTGAGATTAAAGACTTTATGGTAATGACTGGTTCTTTTCCATCTTTAAATCCCTGTACCTAGCCAAGGAGCTGTCTCCTAATGGGCCTTGATGGTGTATATTTTGTGGGCTGTCAACTTCTGCCTGTGAAAGAATTCTGTGTGAATCAGTGATGATCTGACCTAGGTAGCGACTGGTAGGAAAGTTTTCCTTACAGAGGCAGAGGGGCAATTTTAGGCTCACAGGACCTAGGGTCTCCATGGTAACCACTGAACTCTACCCTGAGGCCAAAGCAGCCCTAGATAACAGGAAACAGATGGATGTGTCTGTATTAATATCACTTTCAGCACAAAAACAGGTAGAGAGCTGGACCTGGCCTGAGCCCCACAACATGTCCACTTGTGACGGGGAATGTCAACACTTGAAAGAGGTGGGAATTAGAAACATTCAGCAAATTCAAGCAAGGCTTCGACAGAGCCAGACTAATGCCAGAAGTGATGTGATGTGTTGCCTACATTCGTAATGAAGGAAATGTTCAGTGTCAGTCAGAGGTCAGTGGAGATGCAAGTGGACCGAGGGTGAGGAGCCCTGTCCCAGCAGGAATGGACCTGCCCTCAGCCATCATTCTCCATAGTGACGCCATTCCTGGATGGATGGCGTACCGTGGGCCAAACATTCAACATGCATCACTTGGTTTAGTCCTCAAAGAACACTGCAAAGTAGACATCATCACTTCTATTTTATGCCTAAAGAAACAGTGGTGCGCGTTATTAAAATGTCTTATCTGAGAGGCTAAGGCTTGTGCAGAGAAGAGTTCATATCACGTCCAGGCCTGCCCAGCCACAGAAGCTGTGTGCGCCTCAGACT
>PVKM010031912.1:0-16617 GCA_004027735.1 Carollia perspicillata | reverse complement strand
AAGAAACGCAGGGATTGTCTCTGGTCAGGGTTGGCTTTAACTAAGTGTCCGTTTCATAGCAGCAGGGCAGAGTAAACCTCAAAGAAAACAATGTATATTCTTTCTCTGGCCAGGTTTGCCCCAGGGAGCCATCTGATCCTGTACAAGGTCACAGCTGCCTCTTGGCATAGTTCCCAGGCTGAGTCAGGCACGGAGGGGAAAGCAGCCAAGAGACAAGGAGACTTTTGCAGAAAGACTGAGGACTCAGGCTCTGACAAAGCCAAGGGGTGAGGGTCTTTCTGCCCCTTCTCTGAGGACCCCTAAGTTCTTCACTGAGGGCCCTTCGCAACAGTGCCTGTCTTAGGTTGTCCCTCCTCCTTTGAGGGATCTTACCCATCATTAGCTACCCAATTATCCATCCAAGCCAAGCAGAGTGAAGTGAGGAAGGCAGGGGTTGCACTCCCGCCAGGAGGTAATGTTCTGTGTCCTTAGTGGCTCATGTCCCCAAGGCCTTTTCACTGAGCTCTAGCCATGGGACAAAAGGCGACAGTCCCTGAAACCAGGTGGGATGGCTCCCAACACACAAAACCTGGTATTTCATGGCAGGGTGTCCCACAGGTCTCTACAGGATTGTCCTATTACATCCAGTTCAACAGCTGTGCCATGCTGAATGGAGCAGGGAATAAAAAAGGGAGCTACCACTTCATGTCACTAAGTTGGCTATGATGAAACGAGAGAGGGGAATTATGGGTAAGGACATGGAGAAATTGCAACCCTGGCACAATGCTGTAGGAATACAAAATGGTGCATTTACTTTGGAAAATATTTTGGCAGTTACTCATAGATTTTCCACACATTGCAGCAATCCACTCCTATCCATCCCCCCTAAAATAATTGAAAACAGGGACTCGGATAGTATCCTGAACACAAAAGCTCATGGCAGTATTATTCACAATAGCCAAAGAGCAGACACAACCCAAGTAGCCATCAACAGATAAGTGGATAAACAAAATACACTATATACACACAATGTGATATTACTCATCCATAAAAAGAATGAAATTCTGATGCATGCTACAACATTAATGAGCCTTGAACATTATATGCAAAGATAAAAAAGCCTGACACAAAAAGACAAATACTGTATGACTCCACTTATATGAAATGTCTAGAATAAGCAAACTCACAGAGACAGAAAGTAGCTCAGTGGCTGTCTGGAGGTGGTAGGGTCAGGGAAAGAGAAGTTATTGCCTAATGGGTCCAGAGTTTGTGTTTGGAGCAATGAAAGAGTTTTGGAAATCAGTAATGTTAATAATTGTACAACACTGTGAATGCAATTCATGCTGCTAAATTGTACACTGAAAATGGTCAGAATTGCAAATTTGTTACATATATTTTGTCCCACGAAAGCAAGGGCTTTTTGTGAAGAAGCATGGTCGTCAAAAGTGCAGAAACTCCACTGTGGTGAGAATGGTGGCCAAGGAGCGGCAGACACGCTCTTCCAGTACCTGGTTAATATTTGTCCTGGTCATCATTTTGTAATGGGATTATCAGTGATTTTTTATATATACTAGTAGTTTACAATATTTTTCAAATAGATATTTATAAAAGAAAAAAAGCTCTGGCTGGTGCAGCTCAGTGGATTGAGGGCCAGCCTGCAAACCAAAGGGTTGGCAGCCTGCAAACCAAAGGGTATTAACACTCCCAGTCAGGGCACATGCCTGGGTAGCAGGCCAGGTCCCCAGTAGGGGGCGTGTGAGAGGCAACCACACATTGATGTTTCTCTCCTTCTCTTTCTCTCTCCCTTCCCCTCTCAAAAAAGTAAATAAATAAAAGCTTTAAAAATATATAAAAGAAAAACAGAAGTCGGATAACTGAGGGTGACATTTCAAATCAATGAGAAAACCTTAGAAATTAGGCAAATTCTCTGTCTTAATTGTTGTACTTGAGCTTCTCCCTGCACTGGGCAGAGCCCCTCGAAAGGAAAGCTTGGCAACAGTCTCCTGAGAGAAGTGTCTATAGGTGGTTTGGAATGATCACGGCATTTACAGTACGATTCTATTAATCATCTGAAAAGAATTCCTTGAAAGCTAGTCACAGGTGCTCCACATCACTAACCATCAGGAAAATACAAATCAAAATCACCATGAGATACCATCACACCTTTCAGAATGGCTATTTCCAAAAAGACAAAGATATAATAAATGCTGGAGAAGATGTGAAGAAAAGGGACCCTTGTACACAACTGGCGGGAATGGAAATTGGTGCAGCCACTATGGAAAACAGTATGTGGGTACCTCAAAAAATTAAAAACAGAATTACTGAGTAATCTTTTCCTCTTTTTAATTAACAAAATAGTTTTCAAGTATTTGTCTTTTTAATTTGTTTATCCTTATTTTTTTTTAAGATGGAAGGGAGAGAGAAAGAGAGGGAGAGAAACATCAATGTGTGGTTGTTTCTCATGCACCCCCTACTGGGGACCTGGCCTGCAACCCAGGCATGTGCCCTGACTGGGAATCAAACCAGCAACCCTTTGGTTTGCAGGCTGGTACTCAATCCACTGAGCCACACCAGCCAGGGATAATTTGTTTATCCTTAATCACACATTGTTGATTTTATGCTCATCTATATTTGACTAATGGTCAAGTATAGAAAGCACTGGAGAAATTGATGTTGAAATACAAGTTAAAAAGGAGGATGTTATATAATGATAGTAATTTGGCAAATTCATTTCAAGATGGTTTAACTAGATCTTCATTGAAATTACTGAACAAAATTCTTACATATCCAGATGTCCCAAGTATTCTGAAAACCAGTGCTAAGAAAGAAAAATAAATATGATTACATCTAGTCTGCCTTTCCATTCATTGAGAATTAATTCCATCCACACCTGCAATGAAAAGAAAACAGCTTTTTATTTTTTATTTATTTTTTAAAGATTTTTATTTATTTATTTTTACTTTATTTATTTATCTTTAGAGGGTAAGGGAAGGAGAGAGGGAGAGAAATATCAATGTGTGATTGCCTCTCACACGTCCCCCGCTGGGAACTGGCCTGCAACCCATGCATGTGCCCTGACTGGGAATCGAACCGCGATCCTTTGGTTCGCAAGCCTGCGCTCAATCCACTGAGCCACACCAGCCAGGGCAGCTTTTTAAAAATATATATTTATATTGATTATGCTATTACAGTTGCTCCAACTTTCCCCCTCTGCCCCCCTCTGCCTGGTACCCCCATTCCCTCTAGCAATCCCCCCTTAGTTTATGTCCATGGGTCGTGCATGCATTTGGCCTCTCCATTTCCTATAATATCCTTAACAACCCCCTGTCTATTTTGTACCTACCAGTTGTGCTTCTTAATCCCTGACCTTTTCCCCCATTACTCCCCTTCCCCCTCCCAGCTGATAACCCAAATGATCTCCATATCTATGATTCTGTTCCTGTTCTGGTTGTTTGCTTAGGTTTTTTTGGACTCAGTTGTTGATAGTTTTGAATTTGTTGCCATTTTAACATTCATAGTTTTGATCTTTTTCTTTTTCTTAAATAAGTCCCTTTAACATTTCCTATAATAATGGCTTGGTGATGATAAACTCCTTTAGCTTTACCTTGTCTGGGGAACACTGTATCTGCCCTTCCATTCTAAATGATAACTTCGCTGGACAGAGTCATCTGGATTATTGGTCCTTGCTTTTCATCACTTTGACTACTTCTTGCCTGCAAAGGTTCTTTTGACAGTCTTATGGGAACTCCTTTGTAGGTAACTCTCTGCTTTTCTCTTGCTGCTTTTAAGATTCTCTCTTTATCTTTAACCTTTGGCATTTTAATTATGATGTATCTTGATGTGGTCCTCTTTGGGTCCAACTTGTTTGGGATCCTCTGGGCTTCCTGGACTTGTATGTATATTTCTTATGCCAAATTAGAGAAGTTTTCTTTCACTATTTTTTCAAATAAGTCTTCAATGTCTTACTCTTCCTCTTCTCTCTCTGGCATCCCCGTGATGTTGGTACATTTGGAGATGTCTCAGAGGCTCCTTATACTATCCATGTTTTTTTTTTCCTTCTTGCCATTTCTGTAGAATGCTTATTTTATCCTTATGTTCCAACTTGGTGATTTGAATCCCAGCCTCATCCCCTCCACTATTGGTTCTGTGAAGGTTTTTCTTTATTTCACTTAGTATAATCTTCATTTTTCCGAGTTTTTTTCATGCTGTTGTCATACTCAATGAGTTCTTCGAGCAACCTGCTTTTGAACTCTGCATCTGATAGGTTGGCTATTTTTGCTTCATTTAGTTCTTTGTCTGGGGTTTTATTCTGATCTTTCATTTGGACCGTACTTCTTTGTCTCCTCAATTTGGTAGCCTCCCTGTATCTGTTTCTGTGCATTAGGTAGAGCTGCTTTGACTCCCTGTCTTAGTAGCATGGCCTGATGTAGAAAAGGCACCTGTAAATTGTTAGGGCAGAGCCTTAGGTAGTCACCAGGGTGGGGCAACCGGCTTCACTGCTCTGTGGCTCTGTGTTGGGGGAAGGGCTCAGAGAGGGGACCACGTCGCTGCCTGTCGTCTGGAGGTTTGCCTGGCACACACACTGTTTCCAGTCGCTTCACTTACTCCCCATTTACTACTGCTGCCCTTCTGGCTGTTGCCCTGCGGCTGAATTCCAAAACGGCTGGGTCTGTGTAGGCTTACGGGCCCTGTAAGTGGAGTCTTCTGAAAATCCAGCAGTTTCTTCTGCCGCCCCAATCCCCACTGATTTTTATAGTCAGAAATTATGTGGATTTACCTTCCTGGTGCTGGAACCCTGAGCTGTGCACTCTGGCCTGGGGCTGGGATTGCTCACTCTCGAGGTGTCCCTCCCAGCTTTCATCCACCTCACGTGAATGTGGCATCCAGTTCCGCCACCACCACCACCGCCACCTCTCCCCCGACACCGTGTCTCCCCATCTCTGCTCTTCCTCCCTGTCCGGATGAATGTGGCTTCTTTAAATCCCTGGTTGTTGGGCTTCCACACGGCTTGATTTTCTGAGGGTTCTGGGTGTTATTTGTTTTGAGGTCTAGGTGTAATTCTTTCTGTGGCTGCACAAGGGCACAAGGAGGCAAAGTGTGTTTACCTACGTTTCCATCGTGACCAGAAGTCGGAAACACCTTCTTGAAGCTTTCTGTAGTCTAATAACTTAAAGACAATTTTTTTAGTTATTAATATTTGACAGGTGATTTTTCTAGTGTCAAAAATGCAAATATTCCAGGCATCATTTTTGAAAAGTTTTATGCCTAGTTTGGGTGCCCTAAAACCTATTTAAATAATGATATAAAATAAAAATAATTGTAAATGATATTAATAATATGTATTATACCCCCAGACTGTTTTTCAGTTTAGTTATTGAAAAAAATGCCTTTTCTCTCACATACACATATCTGGAAGAGGGCAAAGGACTCCGACGTGTCAGAGCCATTCACAGGAACAAGGCCACACCCCTATCTGAGGGGAGATGCCTGGCCTACGTTATATTTTAAATGAGCAAAAAACCTTTATTAAATCTCTTGGACTTAAGAATTTTTTGTTAGAACTGCTCAAGTAGACTACCCTGGTAGAGTTTTCCTTCTTCGTTTGTTGTTGTTGTTCAGTCATATTTTTATTTTTAGGCCACTAATAAAATGGCAAACCATAAAATAAACAGAATACAGTGTATAAAACAAGATTTTATTTTTAAAAGGCAAAGTTTTACTGCCAATGAATAATAGTGTTTTCTCTCTTTTAATACCTTTTCTATTAAACTCATTGGGTTGACAATGGTTAATAAGATTATATAGGTTTCACCCCAATCCAGAAGAGCCTAGCACCCCAATGTTCATAGCAGCACAATTTACAATAGCCAAGTGTTGGAAGCAATCTAGGTGCCCATCAGTAAATGAGTGGATCAAAAACCTGTGGTACATTTACACAATGGAATTCTATGCAGCAGAAAGAAAGAAGGAGCTCCTACCCTTTGCAACAGCGTGGATGGAACTGGAAAGCATTATGCTGAGTGAAATAAGCCAGGTGGTGAAAGACAAATACCACATGATCTCACCTTTAACAGAAGCCTAATCAACACAACAAACAAGCAAGCAAAATATAACCAGAGACATTGAAAATAAGAACAATCTGACAGTGACCAGAGGGGAGGTGGGAAGGGATAATGAGGCAAAAGGGGGAAGGGTTTTCAGGAACAACTGTAAAGGTCGCATGAACAAAACCAGAGGGGGGTGGAAGCAGGGGAGGGAAGTGCGGATGGCTGGGGGTGGGGTAAATACAAACAACTGTAATTGAACAACAAAAAATAATTTTTTAAAATTAAAAAAGATTATGTAGGTTTCAAGTGTACATTTCTACGATACACGATTGGTATACTGCATTGCATGCCCACCACTCAAAGTCAAATCATCTTCTGTCACCATAGACTTGGCCCCCTTAGTGCCCCCCACCTCCCTGCCCTCTGGTAACCACCACACTGTTGTCTGGGTCTGAGTTACTGTTTTATATCACACATGAGTGAGATCATATGGTTCTTAGCTTTTTCTGACTGACATTTCACTGAGCATAATATTCTCCAGGCCCATCTGGAAAGAAATAACAAGTGAAACTTGAAAGTATTTTGCAAAGAATAATTATGAAAACAGACCACATCAAAATGTGTAGGATGCTGCTAATTCATAATGGCTTATATTATAAAAGAAGAAAGGTTTAAAATCAATTATCTAAGCTATCACCTTAAGAAACTAGAATAAAAATAAGAAATTAAAACCAAAGTAAGTAGAAGGAAAGAAGCAATGAGTAAAAACCAATGAAATAAAGAATAGTCCATTGAAAACTATAAGACATTGATGAAGAAAACTGGAAAAGACACAAATAAATGGAAAGATATTCCATGCTCATGGATGGAAAGAATTAACATTGTTAAAATGTCCATACTACCCAAAGCAATCTACAGATTTAACACAATTCCTATCAAAATTCCAATGGCATTTTTTCACAGAACTAGAACCACAAAAGTCCCTAAATAACCACAGCAATTTTGAGAAAGAAGGTTAAGCTGAGGCATCATGATCCCTGACTTCAAACTATATTACAAAGCTATAGCAATCAAAACAGTAAGCTATTGGCCTGGCTGGTGTAGTTCAGTGGATTGAGTGCAGGCCTGCGAACCAAAGGATCACGGTTTGATTCGCAGTCAGGGCACATGCCTGGGTTGCAGGCCAGTTCCCAACAGGGGATGCATGAGAGACAACCATACATTGATATTTCTCTCCCTCTCTCCTCCCCTTCCCCTCTAAAGATAAATAAATTAAATTTTTTAAAAAACAGTAAGCTATTGGAATAAAAACTGACACATGATCTGTAGAACAGAATAGAGAGCCCAGAAATGAACCCACACATAAACAATCGACTGATTAACAACAGAGGAATCAAGAATATACTATAGGATAAAGACAGTCTCTTCAATAAATGGTTTTGAGAAAACTAGACAGCTACTTTCGTACACCATACACAATTAGCATTTCAGGCTGTCAGTAATGAATCATATTTTTTCCACCTGTGTACGTGGAGAAGGGAGAAAGCCAAATAACCTTGAAAAGGTAGAAAGTGTATGAAGGACCAATCAGCACCGATGGTAAATCCAGGAAATGAGAGTTTCAACAGAGAGCCAGACTGGTGGCCACTCGAAGTGGCCAATCGCACGCAAGGCATGGAGGTCAGCAGTGTGTCCCAAAGCGATGAGTTAACCAATGGCCAAAAGAAGGGAGCTGACTCAAGACTTCGTCATTTCATTTCCCGGAGAGCAGACTCCCACCGGCCCTGTCCCATGCAACGAGACGTTGGTAAACCAACAGAAGTTTTGAATCACGCTAACAGATCGGCTGGGCACAAACACGATGGCCGGGCACCTGCCAAAGAGGCTCTAAAAGGACACCCCTGCAGGAGGGTCCAGGTTGCAGAACCCAAAAGCCCACTTGGCGCAACAAGGCAAGTCTAACTACAGACAGAGGGAGCTGAGGGTTACCACCAGTGGCTCGGATCTGAATCAGCCTGGAAATCCCTTCCCAGCCCCGGGGACTAAACACGGGTCTATTCATGACCCACGCTACTTAACCTCAGCTGGTTTGAGGGTTTGTGGTCGAAACTGCCCATTGACCTCCAATTTTGTTTTCCCTTCTTCCATAATTACAGAATTGAGGCCACCCAGAAGAAAGACTACGTTTCCCGGCCTCTCTTCAGAAAGGTATGGTCCTACAAACCCTCAATTTTTTTTCTGGAAGACAGGATGTGAGCAGAAGTAATGGGAACAATCTCTAGGTTGTGGTTTTCAAGGAAAGAAATGCTCCCTTTCCTCCGAACCTAGTCAGCCTACCTCAAAAAAAAGACACTTGCTTCAGCTTGCTCTTCTGTCATCCCTAGGGTGCTGCGGTCATCATCAGGATCCGAAGTGGTCCATTCCTCTCCCCGTTCTTCTCCCCTGGAGAGGAAGAGATGCAAACACAGGAGCTGCCTTCAGATTCCAAACTCTTTAACGCCATGCTCTACTGCCCCCTAGTGGAGCGATCTGGTGCTGCACAGAGTCACTGGGGAACTGCATCGACAAAGCACGGTGGGCAGGGGGCCACGCGGCCCGCCGGAGGGCCAGGGAGGAACAGGAACAGTATCCGGGACGCAAACGGGTCCCCACGGAACCTAGAAGGAGAGAGCGCTCCTGATTGCTTTCTCCACCACCTGGCCCGGGACGCTCGCCTCTTCTTCGTGAAAAGCAGCGCAAGTCCATGTCAGAACTTGAGTACTAAACAGCCTGAACTTTCTTTTTTGTTTTCTTTTTCTTTTTTATTATTTTCATTTTTACATGTTTATTGATTTTATTTTTAATTTCCCTGTTTTATTTTTTTTTTACTTTTTAAGTATATTTTATTAATTATGCTATTACAGTTGTCCCAATTTTTCTCCTTTGTCTCCCTCCGCCAGGTACCCCCCTCCCCTCCAGCGATCCTCCCTTAGTTCATGCCTGTATATGTGCGTCATCCGCATGGAGAACATACTGACAGAGTGCCAGGCACGGTTCTTCCAGGACCCAAGGGAGAAGGGAGCGGCTTGGAGGCTGTGTGGGGAGAAGGAAAGAGGCCAAATCACCTGGTGAGCGAATGGGTGTTTATTGAATGCCTACTGCCAACCACTACTAAGCCCTCTGTCTGCATTTATCCAATTTCTACACTAATCTTCTTCATCCCCTCCTCCTCCTCATTCTTCTCCATCTCCATTTTTTTGGGGGGGGTGTTAATTGCCATTTTGGGTCCACTTCAGAATTAAAACGAATCCCAGATTCACACGCAAACTCTGGTCAGCTCAGATCTGTAGCATCATTCTCAGCCTTTTCTTACGGAAATAGTCAAATGCAGACAGAGGTCACTCAGCTCCAAGGCTTATCAACACTTTGCAAATCTTGTTTCACTTATACCCTCCCCTCTCCCGGTTTCGTGCCCATTTTTGAGACATCACAAACATGGGAAGGGCAATGACCTGAAACTAAAGAACAGTTCCATAAACTGAAGAATTTTAGATTAAATGGGAACTTTTAAATGTCTTATCTCATTTTACCACACCCAGATGCGAACTTTGTCATGAAGCAGTGTTTGAGCATCACTCACCAACTCCACTGTCTTCACTGTACAGATAGAGACGCAGCAGGAGGACAGCCCGCCTGTTCCCTTCATCCCTCCTCCCCTCGAGCCCTGAAGCAGCCAGGAAGCAGCTGCTAGCAGTGGGAGAGGAGGTGGATCAGAGAGAGAGGAAGAGACACCCACCAGGACCAGGCACTCGCCAACCCCCTCCGCCTCCCCCCTGCAGAAAACCAGGTCAGCTCAAATAGGAGACGCTTCTATTGGATGGGGAATAAGTATTTTTATTTAGATAGAACCAGGCTTATTTTTCAACTTGGCAAAAAAACAGCTTCTTTGGGGCCCAACTTTTTAATAAGAATTTTCAAACACACAGACAAGTTGAAAGAAGCGTGCAATAAACCCCGATGTACGCACCACGCAGATTCGAAATTTGTCGGCGTTGTGTTCTGTGTGTGAGTGCGTCTAGGGCTGGGCTGAACCGTTGGAACGCACGCTTCAGACATCTCCACACTTCACTCCCAGGCCCTCCAGGGAGCTCTCCTAAAAGAATCAGACGTTTTAATGCCTGACGTTGAAACTGGCCTAATATGGGAAAAGAAATTGGGAAGGCCGTCCTTCACAGACGCGTGTCCAAGAAGCGGGGAGACGGAAGCCACAGAGCTGGACGGCGCTCAGATGGTGGTGGGAGACAAAGGAAACCACGTGTTGCTGCCCCCGCCAGTCAAATGAACCGGTTAGGTGAAGGAGATGAAACCGGTTCAGATCAAGAAGGCGTCTCTGACGACAGAAAAGAAAACGGATGGAGGGGATAAAAGTAGACTATGAGGAGAGGCAGCCTTGGGGTGGGTGGGAAGGAGTGGAGGTCTCTGGGAGGAAATGACGGCACTGGAGCTGAGACCTGAAGGAAAAGAAGTCAGAGACACAAGACAATCAAAGAGTACCAGGTCCAAGGAGGAACAGCCAGCAGGGCTGAAGCCCCGAGGCAGAGAGGGGCATGGAGGGACAGCTCGGGGAGAAGGGACAGAAAGTACCTCGAGAGGACAAGGAGTCACGGGCCAGATCTTCCCAGACAAGAGGAGGGATTTGGGGAGAATTTTAAGCAGGAGAGTAACTCGATCTGACTAGTTTTAGGTACTCCAGCTGCTTAGTTGAAAAAGACTTGGGCAGGAGGGGTGAGAGTGAAGCCTAGAAACCGCGGGCAGAGCTGTGTGCCGTCCTCCAGGCGAGGGAGGGTAGTGGCTTGGACCAGGGTGGTGGTAACGAGGCAGGAATGATTGCCCCCACTTTACAGATGGGAAGACTGAGGCTCAGAGAAGTTATGTGTCCTGACCAAGGTCATGCAGCCTTTAAGTTGCAAGTCCAGAACTGGGGGGAGGGTAAATTTTTTATTGTGGCAAAATACATGTAACATAAAATTTACCATTTAACCATATTTTACACTAATGCACTTAATTTAAATTAGTGTGTTGGGTTCCTTCAGATATATTCCCAGAGGTGGGATCCCTGGGTCCAAAGGCAGGTCCAGATTTAATTTTTTGAGGTGTCTGTATATTGCTTTCCACAGTGGCTGCACCAGTCTGCATTCCCACCTACTGTGCACTAGGGTCCCCTTTCTCCACAACCTCACCAGCACTTGTTTGTTGATTTATTGACGATGGCCATTCTGGCAAATGTGAGGCGATATCTCATTGTGGTTTTCATGTGTCTACTGGCCGTCTGTATGTCCTCTTCGGAGAAGTGTCTATTCAGGTCCTTTACCTATTTTTTAAATTGGGTTGTTTGTTTTTATGGTTTTGAGTCATGTACATCTTTGTAAACTTTGGATAGTAACCCCTTACCAGATGTATCCGTGAATATGTTCTCCCATTCTGTGGGTTGTCTTCTTATTTTGTTGATGATTTTCTTTGCTGTGCAAAAACTCTTTAGTTCGATGCATCCCGTTTGTTTATTTTTTTCTTTTGTTTCCCTTGCCAGGGAAGCTATAGCCAGTAAAAAATTTCTATGAGCAACATCCAAGATTTTGCTGCCTGTGTTTTCTTCTAGGACTTTTATAGTTTCAGGTCTAACATTTAAGTCTTCAGTCCATTTTGAATTTATTCTTGTGCGTGGCGTAAGGAGGTGGTCTAGTTTCATTTTTCCCAACACCATTTATTAAACAAACGACCTTTGGCCCATTGTACCTGCTCATGTAACCATTCGTGGCGTGGGAGTCAGTGGCATTGAGTGCCTTCCCAGTGGTACGCGGCCATCAGCACCGTCTCCACAATGTTTTCATCGTCTCATACAGACACTCTGTGCCCATGGGGATAGCTCCCCATTCCCTCCCAAGCCCCCCACAGCCTCTATCCTGCTTTCTATAAATGTTTCTATTCTATGTACCTCCCATACATGCAATCATACAATATTTGTTGTTTCGTATCTGGCTTATTTCACTTAGAACAATGTTTTTAAGGCTCATCCATGTTGTAGCAGGTATCAGAACTTTATATCTTTTTAAGGCTGGATGATATTGTAGTGTGTGTGTATATCACACTGTGTATATCCAGTCGTCTATGGATGGAGGTCCAGCATTTTTGCCAAGCTGTCCGATTCCAACCCAATTCTGGTGGGCTTCACGCCACACCTTCCTCAGAACCTAGTGCAGTGCCGCCTATAACCACCAGAGGGCACACAGGGAGCCCCAGGCGGACTGGCTGCAGCACAGGATGGTTTGTGGGAGGAAGAGGAACCTGGAGCCCAGCCTTTTGCACACACAGTGAACACCCAAAACATGAGGATGAGAGGGAAGCTGGCTTCGGGAAAAGCCACGGGACTGTAGGATCAGCTTCAAATGGAAAAAAGGGAGGACATCAGGGTGGGAGAGGCCACCCCTGTAATCCTAGTCCAACCCACACAAACAGACACCAGCCACCCACAGCTTCCCCTCCAGCTGTCCTCCAGCGTGAATAAGCCTGGTGCTGGGAGCTCAGTGGGGCAGCACCGGGACTGAGTCCAGCGAGACTCCGGCCCCCATCCCCGCTCGTCTCTGGCAGCCGAATGACCTCTGGGCTGTGCCTTGCCATTTTATAGATGAGGAAACTGAGGCTTGAGACTGTGCACTCATTGTGCAGAGCAAGCGGAAGAGGCAAGATCTGAATGCCACCACGTGGCCCCCACGACCTTGTCCTCTCCCAGCTCAGTGCCTGGCTCTCCTCAACCACACCTCAGCCTGGGCGGTCTTCAGCCCTCACTCCCTGCCCCATCTTGTCGGCTGGCCTCCCCACAGGAGCAGCGCAGAACGGCGTGTGGCCCTGGGTTCTGGTCTGGCCGCCCTGGCCTCCCTCATTCTGAGCACTGGCCCTCTAATAAAGCCACCTGAGTTTGTCCTGGCTGGTTGGGGCGGCCACCCTGTGTCCACCAAAATTTCCATCATCTTGAATACCCTGGCTTCTCTTGCATGTACTGTTTGTCGCTGAGACATTTCTCCCCGCCCCCCACCCCCGCACCACATCCATGTGCGGCTGGGTCTTTGGATCCAAGTCCGGGAGCTGACATTTATCCCTGTCGGATTCCATCTTGTTCATTCATCTGGCAAACATTTGTTTGGTGCCCACGCCGTACCAGGCGCCGGGGGCGCAGCACTGAAAGGCAAGTCCCCTGTCCTTAAGTGGCTCGCAGTGCCCTAGACCACGGCAGCAGCCGCCTGTCAGTGAGGGCCTGCTATGGGCCGGGCCCTGTGCTGGCCGCTGCCTGGAGGTTGTCTCGTTAACCCTCATAGCATTGCAGTGTGGGTGGCACTGCCCCCATTTTGCAGACTGGAAAACTAAGCTTCAAAACACTGATGTGGCATGTCTGAGGTGGCACACCCAGAAAGTGGCAGGCTGGGCATTCGACCTTCCGATCACTTTGGGTTGGGGTTCTCTCCTCCCACGCAGATGCCCTGTATCCTAGCTCTGGGTTCTCTGTGAACCTGACCCACTTTCACCAACACCACTGACAAAACTCAGATAAGGTCAGAGCCCTGGGGTGGGCCACCAATGTCCCCTCCCCCAGATGGGAGGCTGTCTATGATTAGGTACCCTGTGGGTTTGGCAGACGCATGCACCTGACTATGAACCACCTGACCGTTCCCCACTCCCTTGCCCAGCCCCAGCCCCAGGCTCCTTCTCCTGTCCGAGCAGCTGTGTATCTGGTTACTGGCACCTTTGCCACCAAAGGGGCCCCCACAGCTAAGTTTTCTACGTGCAGGAGCCCCTGCCTGCATCACGGTCAACCTTCCTCTGCCCACATCCCACCCCAGGAGGGCGACTTGAAGCCCAAGGACCAGGAGAGGACAGTTGAACTGGGGTTTCATCCCTCTCCGACCCCCTCCCGCATCTGTGGTTTCTTCTCTCCTGCGCCATCGGCTCCCAGAGGCTCAGCCCATAGTGTTCGCTCAGCTCCTCTGCCAAGTGGGGGGAGGGCCGTGGGCAGGAAACAAGGCGGCAGAACGAACGCGATGCTCCCTGTGAGACGAGCTCCCAGCTCCCACCTCACAGGGCCACAGGCACCCACCCTCCTCACAACATACAAGGTTGGAACTGTTAGCACGGCGCCCATTTTGCAAGTAAGAAACTGAGGCCCGCGAGTGGGGCCGGGGCGGAACATCGCCTCTCCTAAGGCTGTTTCCTGCCCAGAAAGCAGGCTGAGCTGGAACTCAGCGAGCTCGGCCGGGAGGGAGCCCAGCAACGCACGGGTTGCGCAGGCCTGAGGCAGGGGCAAGAGACGGCAAGGCCCGGTTTCAGGCAGTGACAACGGCCAGCCAGGCCGCCAAGAGCACAGAGCCCGGGGGTAGAGGGGGATGGGGGCTACTCTCGTTCCCCTGCTCCCGGGAGACCTCCCTGCGGAGGTGACCTTTGAGGACCTGAGAAGGAATTGGCTTTGGCAACAGCAAGTATGAAGATGCACAAGCAGAACTAAGTGCACTCTGGTCCAGATCCCTCCGCCCCACCACGGAGGGTTGGTTACAGGCGGGAACCACGTGGCCGATATGACTCAGTGGAGAAAGCAGGTGGGACCGTGTCCTCAGAGCGCCCGACACGTGTTCCCGGCTCCGTGGATGCCTGCCCCTTCACTTCCGCTTTAAGGTCTGTGATGTCCCCGAAGCAACGCTCCGTGTGGTCTCCGTTTCCTCCGGTGTCCAGCACCTTTCTGCACAGGGCCTGGCCCCAAGCAGGTGCTGGATAAAGGTTTCCCAGGTGAACAGACTTCAAAGGCCCTGCTCACCGAACCCCGAGGTCCGGCAAGCAGGCAGGGCCAGGACAGACCCAAGGGAGTCCTACCTTCTTCTACAAGGAATCACTTGCTGGAGTTCATAGCTCTTAGAGGAGGTAGAAACAGAACAGACAAAGGGATTCCAGAAGGTGGGAGGAGGGTCGCCTACACAATTGGAAAATTTCACAGAGTCCAGATTTCAAGCTATTTTTAAAATATCTGAAGATCTGGCAACCCCGAGCCTGCATATCCCCATGGCAACACCAGCTGGTGCTGAGCGGCCAGCTGCCCCCCGCAGACTGGACGGGCGCCCCGCACTTCTCCTCGGACCCGCCACTCACTGTCGCCCACGCCTAGCCCAGCCCTCTCTTAGACATCACCTGGCCCTGCGACCGTTTGAGTGCGCCAATCCTGGTCTAAGCATCTGACGGGTAGAAAGCCATGCCGGGGACAGGGGAACAATGGCATCTGTCCCAGCAGCCTGAGCTAGGAGAGTCGGCCCGAGGTTCTGAAGGCAGTTGTCAGTGCGCGGGGGTTTCCGGATCCACGGAAATCCTTTCGCTGTGCTGCGCTCCTGGGGCCAGAGGGCTCCAAAACTCGCCCTCTCCGCCCAGGCAAGAGATACAGTTCCCGCTCTGCACCAGCAGGGGGCGGCTCTCCCTGCCAATCCCTCAGAGCTGCGTGGGAGCACCGTTCCTGGCTCCGTTGCTAAAAGCGCAGTCCCTTGGTTGTCCTGGGAGCCGCAACCGTCCCTTTTCCACCTGGGATGGCACCTGGTTCGGCAGTGACTGGCTGGGCCTGGACATAGTCCAAGTGCCCAAGGACAGCCTCAAGAGCCCACGCACCCACCTCGGAGCCCTGCTAGCCTATGGCTCAGGAGCCAAACGGCACCCCTCCCACCCTGTCTTCTCCAGCAACCTTCTCTTCCTCTTCTTTTGGGGCTGCTCAGCCCTCCAGAGGCCTGGGCCCCAATTGCTATGTGTTTGGCACTGTGTTCAGGGCTTTACATACTTTATTTAAAATCCCAACAATCCTATGAAGTAGGTAATAATCCCCATGTTGTGAGTGAGGAAACCGGGGCCGCATAACTGGCAAGTGGTGGAGTCGAGACTCACATCCGGGCCTGCAGAGCCCCTCTTCCCTGGACTGCCTTGTTCTCCCAAGGGGATTTCAGAATCAGCCCATGGAGGGGAGGGGTTGGCTAGGGTTTGAGGGCAGCGGCCAATCCCTCGCTCAGGTGCAGCCTGAAGCCTCCTGCACAGGCCACCTGTCCTGTTGGAGCCGCCCCAGGACAGGGGCTGAATCTGGGGTCCCTAAACCAGGAATAAAGGCTTCAGGTGTCTGTGTGCCTACCAGGGAGGAATGGCCATTGGGAGCTTCCTCCCCGGCCCCACCAGGGACTGCGATCTAAGCAGCAGGACAGGGCCACATGTGCTACAGTGTCTGCCTTGACCCCAGGAGTCAGGGGTGAGCAGGCAGGGGCAGCAGAGACCCTGGACGGACAGTTCGGACGGCCCTCTCAGGGAGGTGGGACCTGGATGAGGGTCGAGAGTCCTAGACTCCTCTCAGAGTGAGTGCAGGCGGCACCGAGCATGCCTCGGTGGTAGGGCCGCTTCCCTACCCCCACCCACGGGGAGCCGAGGAGCCCAGGCTAATCATCAGCCCCTCTGAAACTGCCCGAGCGACATCCCAGCCCCCGAGACCTACGTCACCGCCGTTCTGGGAAGAGAGGTTCCCCCCACTCTGTGTCATCCAGTTCCCATTTTC
>PVKM010031911.1:0-17256 GCA_004027735.1 Carollia perspicillata | reverse complement strand
TTTTTTTTTTTTTATACAATTTATGCCATTGAGTTTACTTTCACTTCACTTGGGTTTTGCTACATCTTCAAGGCTGTTCAACTGCTGGGTGATGGTCCTATTTCATCAGACACTGTGGATTTAACCAGGATTCTTAATAATGCACCAATGTTCTCAACGTGATGTTTCCAACAAACTGGCAGTTGTAGCCCTCTTTCTTCTTTTTACATAAAGTCACTTTATGCTGTATGTGCTCTTTTGTGTGATAGAGTTATGAGTTAACATTTTCCTATATTTTGAGTGGTACTTCTTATTGGGACCCACAGGGAATTCACGATGGAGTGATATTATATGCAGTACACTCTTCAGTATTCTTTTCCTTTGTCTTTCCTTGATGCTTTAAGAACATGTGTTATGCTGGTCACATCTAGATCTTTTTGGGAGGATGAGTTCTTTCAGGAGTCCCATTAGAAACTCTAACACACAGATTTCTGATTAAACAACCCCATACATTTTCTTGCCATACTCTGACACATATAATTTGCAGTTGAGATTTAATATGGGGTCTATGGTACATTATTTTTGGAAGTATAGGTTCTTTTGCTTGCTCACTTTTTCTATTTCTGTATTAAGTTCCATTAATACAAGTATATGTGGTCCCCAATGCAATCATTTTAAGTAGGCATGTAAGTTTCAGATTTACTTTAGATAAATATGAACACAATTTTCAGAAATATTTAGAACATTGCTATATTTTACAACTTACAAGAATGTCATGGCCCAAGTTCTACTCATCTGCATTTACAAACTGCTATTTTGTTATTTCTTCCGAGAAAACCCCTATCTTGTGTCAGTCTAGGATACATATATCCATATGAAAAACATAAGAATAAGAATTTGTCTTCTATGTACAAGGTCTGCCTAGCCACATACTAAAAACTAGAGACGTTTATTGAGGAAAGTACAAGGTACAAGAAGCATTGCACATAGGACAAAGATTCCTCAGAGTCCCTTTCATGGTAGGTACCTTGGGACCTCACACAGTTCTCCTAGTCTCCATCAGCAGCACCATTATGTTTTCCTGAATCTCATCAACTATCCGAAATCTCTTCCCTTTCAAAGGGAATTTTGGGAAATTCCCTTTAACTTTGGGAAAAGCCAGAAGCCAAAAGGCACAAAATCTGGGCTGTAGGGGGCTGAGTCACCATGGTGATTTGATGTTCTGCCAAAAAAACTGCACAAGATGCAATGCATGAGTGGACATGTCACGATAAAGCTGTCAATCGCCAGTTGCCCATAGCTGTGGCCTTCAGAATAATCTGAATAGTTTCCATGGAGAAATGTTCAAGCTTAACACAAAACTTGATGCAGATTTGTTGCTCTATTCACTCATTTTGAATGTGACAGCCACACAGTACACATGCTCACTCAATGGCATCTACCACCCCTGCTGAGTAGCACAGCGAAGTCATCACTGTTCACACATGTGCATTCCAGTCCAGTTTCCTTGGCTGCCAGGTTGCACTGATGTCACACAAACTGTTCTTGTTATGTTAACAATGGTTGGACTCCCTATTGCTTCTTTTTGTCCTTATTGTTTTCATAAGTGTTTTTATGAATACAATACAATTTTACATTTCTTTGTAATTAACTGTGGCAACTTCTTCACTTTATGTGTTTGCTCTTTTTATAGAAACGTTCACTTAATATTTGAAGACAACATATAAAATTGTTTTATTTTTTCCAAAATAGAAATTCCTAGTAAGGGGGCAAGACAGTGAAAAAAAATGTCCAATTCAAGAATCCTGGCTTCACTCTTTATTTTGTCACTCTCTAACCATAGACCAACTGCTTGACTGCTGTGAATCTGTTTCTTAATCTGTAAAATGCAGCATAACTTCTTGAATGGGTTGTTGCCAGAATCAAATAGCATAATAATTATAAGCTTGGCTGTTGATGTGCCTGGGACTTACTAAGCACTTACAGCAATGAGTGTGTTCCCTTGTTACTCTAACTCTCAAAAATTAAGTTAGGCCATTAACAAATCAGACTTGTGTTAAGTAAAGTTAAGAAAACTGGTAAAATTTCTGTTAAAATGGCTTCACCACATTTAAGACCTCTGTTCAACACCTTTTATATACAAATGTTGAATAAAACACTTACTACTTTCTGTCTTATATTACCTTCTTATCTAATGTCTCCCACTATAGTATGAAATCCTTCATAATGTTAATCAACAGTCTTTGGTGCCAGTTCAATGCCAACAAGCATCCCAATTTAGAATGCAGTGAAGAAGGAAACTTTATTCAATGCAGATAGCTCAATTGTGATATAATATGGAGGTGAGAATAGCACAGCTGTGAAACAGCTAGATAGGTTACAGCTCAATTATGTAACGGCAGGGCATTAAGGAAGCCCTGTGGCAAGGTGGCCCTGGGACCAGGCCCCTCTCTAGCTAAAGAGCTCTGCCTGTTCCACTCTACTACTATGTTCTACCTGCTCTTCCCTCTCCTGGATGGATGAGACATCTCTGATGTTTAAGCTTCAGTGTTTCAGCTCCAGCCAGGAAAACAGTCTTCAATGGAAAGGAAAAGCGTGCTCTCTGAGTTATAAGGGGGCTCACTTATATAGACAAAAGTCCATACCCCAGGTTCCTGATTGGTCTGTCTTCATGCAAATGAGGACTCCACATCCTCACAGTTTGGTTCAAAAAGCACTGTCCTGACTGGTCAGAATGGAGCTGCTCTGATTGGTTGGTGAAGATGCTGATGGAGATAAAGCTATGCAGCTCTATTTTGAATGGAGACAGACTCAGTCTTAATGGTGGACAATCAATTCCAGGAACCCCTTTCTAAGGGCTGGCTCTGATGTTAGAAACACAGTGCATGTAGGCAGGTCAGTGCACAGGACAGAGATTTCAATGCAGGCTTCTCCCTGAAGTGCAGTTTGCAGGGGAGGTGCTCTTTTAGAAATGGCAGCTAGGCTCTACTTTTCAGTTTAAGCCCAGTTTGCCACCAGGAGTCCTTCTTCATAGGTGTCTTCTTTCTTAGGGTCCATGGTGGTCATAAATATGTCAGGATTATCTCTTTGTTCTAAAAGGTGACCTTGGAAAGGGCTTTGCCCAAAGTATATTCTTAATAAGTAATTCTTACATTTTTAATGTGTGGATGTAGCTAAGTTCAGAGATGTCTTGTAGTAATACATTTTTTAAAAAATAAAAGTGTGCCTTATTTTTAGAGTTGATTCAGAAACAATTGATGATATTCACCTTTAAAAGATATTCTCAAGTTTTGTTTTCCTCAAATTAGCTTTTAATTGAGAGTATTTTTAAATGCATGCAAACATAAATCTCATTTCTTTCTGAATACCCAGGAGTCTCTTAAATATATTGCTTCTGTTGTAAGGGACAACCAAGATAAATTATATTGTATTATTATGCATGACAGAGCAACAGAGCACCACTGGGCCCAATTCACTCAATTTCTACATGTCTTTTATGAGCTTTCCCACATAGAAGCAGGGGATTTAAGTACTCAGAAAGAAGTATGTCTCCCAATCATATAAATTCTCTATCATTTTAAAGTGGAATATAGGCTTTGCCACATTCAGCCTCATCAACCATGTGTCTCGGGGGTAAATAAATCACCGAGGAGATCAAGTTGGCAAGATTTTCACTTCACTAAGTAATAGCACTCATAGGGAAAAAATGCTAAAAAGTTTCCAACTATGCCAGATGCATATTAAAACATTTAGGAGAAATCATAAGCAGTGACTCCCTTAAGCCTCGTTTTACTTCAATTTAGCCAAACTAGAAATCTTTTTTTCTGAAAAACTGGCAGTCAGATCTAAAAAGACATGGGAATCAAGAGTTTGGATTTCATTCTCAAACCTCCTCCTGATTTAGGTCATTTTAGTAAGTTTTTTTAATGACTCTATGCCCTTTATATCCCTGCTAGGATGCCAGGATTGAGAATTGGACATCTTTTAAGGGGAACAGGAAAACAATGGAGACAAAAGTAGTTTTTAGCTTCCTGTGTAAAAAGTCACTGACAGCCCTGGCTGGGTGCTTCAGTTGGTTGGAGCACCATCCTGTACAGCAAAGGGTTGCAGGTTAGATCCCTGATCAGGGCACATACTTAGGTGGCAGGTTCAACTCCTGGTCACGGTGTATATGGGAGGCAATGGATCAATGTTTCTCCCTCACATGGATATCTCTTTCTCTTTCCCCCTTCCTCTGTCTCTAAAATCAATAAAATATAACTTTGGGTGAGGATTTATTTGTTTAATTAGGAAAGAAGTCACTGAGTGATAACAACAGGAATGGTACAGAAATTTAGAACTCTTGGGCTGACATCTTAAGGATGACAGAATACAGTATCTTGGACACGAGAATCTGAACATGCATTACGGACGTTATGGTCGCTGAAACTGGTATAGTCTGAAAGGTTCCATCATTATTTCAGTTCCTTTTTATACATTGACCATACCCATCCAATCTCCCAATAATAGCAACAACAAAAGGTTCTGGGAGAATTGAAGGAAGGGGGGAGGGAGGGAGGAAGGAAGGAAAAAAAAATGAGGATTATTAAAAATTAGATTTGTCAGTTTCATCATGGCATTTCTTCACAAATAAACATTACACCAGGGTATAAGAAAGAGAGAAGAAAGTATATACTTTCAGTTTAGAGGACACTGAGCAATGGGTTGTGCTACCTGTGACGTCAGTTCTGAGAAAAGCTCTCTTGCCATTGCTTGAGCAGCTTCCACTTTCAGGAAAGGTACAAAGACATGGCTGATAATTAGGGGAAGTAACTAATATTTATACTTGACATCATCATCTGTAATTCTAATTACCTATGAGGTAGGTATCATTATTACTCTAATTCTACAGATGAGGAAATAGAGGCTCAGAAATGTTAAACAATTTCAGTCAAATACCAATTACTTGATTTTTCCCTTTCCACTTCTCCCAACCCCAGCCATCCCCACTTCCCACCCTTGATCCTACCCCCTTCGGATTTGCCCATGTGTCCTTTATACACACTCCTGAAAACCTTATCCCCTTCTAGAACTTGGTTCTCTTGATAGCACAGACCAAGTTGTTCTGAACTTTATACGATAGCATTTTTTAAATTCACTGAATGTATAAAGATACAGTCTAAATAAGCAGTTATTATTTAGAAGAATATAATAAAATATATGTATATTAACTTTACTTACTAGCTGCTTTTGCAAAAACGTGAGATAGTCTATCCAAACCAAATGTAATATTAAAGATGGAAATTAAAAATAAACTGATGAAAAAGTATCAAAGTAGATGTCAAAAACGCCTGGGGTGTTATTGAAATAGTGCATTTAATTAGGTTCTCAGTTTTCTAAATGCTAAATCAAACACTTTTATTGTGTTAAAAGAAAATATAGGAGCTCATGCTCAGAATTTTTTTCTTTCTAATAAATTACTGAAGTATTTTGTTGTTCTTGTTTTATTCTTCATGAAGGGAACATTGGGAGTATAAAAAATGATGTGTACTATTATTTTGCCAAAAGATACATTATTGAAATGTATGTTTACTTTTTGTCTAGATGAGAAAATAGGATTCAGGACTAAAATCAGGGAAGCCAATTCTGGGGAACTTAAGTTTATATGACCTCATCTAATTTCTTTAGATCTAATTGCACATTTCCTGTGGTAAGAGCTTAATAAAGCCACTCAATGGATGAATTTAGAACCAATGAGAGATTCTACTTCAGGCCGTGCTCATATTTTATATTATTTGATGGGTTTCTAATAAGTGATGGAACATGATTTATTTATTATAAATGCAACACTGGAACTTTCAATATCTCTATTTTATGACATATCCATAGTAGTTTACTTAAAAATATTGTAACTACTAATAGTTGTTCATTTTATATTGCTACACTACAGAAGACCTATTACAAGTAAAACCATTTTTCAAGAGGCAGCTTTCTTTACTCGGGTTTGCCATTGTTATGTAATGGCTTCTTAGTAACACTACCCCAGCTCAAATTAGAGGAAGATAGATAGATAGATAGGTAGATAGATAGATATGTTTACATGTATATGAGATATATGTAAGATATATATATATCTTATATATCTCAAATAGATGAATATTTTTAGGTATAGTTGACATGTAATGTTAGCGTTAGGTGTACAACCTAATGATTTGATATTTGTGAGTTGTAAAATGAGCAGCACAGATATTGTAGTTAATATCTGTCACTTACATAGTTATAAAATTTTAAGATCTCTCAGCAACTTTCAAATATGTAATGAGTGCTATTAACTATAGTCACCATGGTTATCATGCCGTACATTTCCTTTTTTCTTTTAGAAATCATATATAAATGGGATTATATAGTATTTGTATTTCTCTGTCTGATTTTTTTCCACTTAGCATCATGCTCTCACAGTCCACTCATGTTGTTGCAAATAGCAAGATTTCCTTTCTTTTATGGCTGAATAACAGTCGTGTGTGTGCGTCTAAAACATTTTCTTTACACACTCATCTATCGATGGGAATTTAGCTTGTTTCCATATTTTGGCTATTTTAAACAATACTGAGATGAATATAGGCTGAGGGTATCTTTTTGAGTTTGTGGTTTCATTTTCTTTGGGTAAATATCCATAAGTAGAATTACTAGAGCATATGGTAGTATAATTTTTAAATTTTTCCAGAAACTCTGTACTGGTTCCACAGTGCCTACATCAATTAACATAACCCCAACAGTGCACACGGGTTCCTTTCTCTCCACACCCTTGCCAGCACTTTCTCTCTTTCTTGTGTGATAATGCCACTCTAATGGGCATGAGGTGACATTTCATTTTGTTACTGATTTACATTTCTCTGATGATTAATGATGTTAAATGCGTGTTTAACATCATGTACCTATTAGCATATTATATGTTTTCTTTAGAAAAATGTCTTTTCAGACCCTCCGCCCATTTTTAAATCGGATTGCTTGGAGATTTTGACTTGAGTTGTATGAGTCTCTATGTATTTTGCATGCAAACCCCTTATCAGATCATATGGTCTGCAAATATTGTCTCCAGTTTGGCGCACTCTCCCCTCCCATTGTGTTGCTGGTCTCCTTTGCTGGGCAGAAGCTTTTGAGTTTGATGTGGTCCCATTTGTTTGTTTTCTCTCTTGTTGCCTTTGCATAGATAGCTTAAGATCAGCTATTTAACGGCTTATCATCAATATGTTTGTATCTAAAGTGAAAATAATATTAATACCTAATTTATAAAACTTTGTTAGGTGACATAATGTACTTATTATTGTGACAACATATAATCTTACCATTATTATTATTGATTAGACAAAAATTCCTCTGATGTATAACACATGGTTTAACACTAATGGCATTTATGACATTCTGACTTAATATCCATTATTTTTACCTCAGGGTGATGCTAAATTCATTCATTCATATATTCATTAATTCTCAAGGTGGAGGGAGCATCTGCCATGTGCTGGGCTCTTGCTATTTCCTAGTGAAATAAAGATAAATAATAAATGTTCCCTGCCCCATAGTTGCTTATAGACTAAGGCAGGGCAGATTTTGGGGCTATCAAATGAAATAGTTTGGCAAATGTTGTCATGGAGCTATGTTGGTATAATAACAGAAAAGTTAATCAGTTTTGTTTCAAGAATGAAAAAGCAAGGAAGGCTTCCTAGAATAAAAAATGTTTCACCTGAGTCAAACAATTAATAGGAATTTGTCATGAAAGCATACAAGAAAATCCATTCCAAAGAGAGGAAAGGTGTACAAGGATTAACTAGGCACCATGGTGATTACAAAAATGCAAATATTTTGATATGGAGAAATACTAAATTCAGGTGTTACTTCTGGGTTTAGAAAATATTTATATTTATCTCTTTATTCTTTTAGAAAAACACACGACATAATTCTTAGATGTTAAAACAGGGTACCTGCTCTGTCACGTTCTACCTCTTCTCTTTCCATCCCAGTTCTTAGAACCCTTCAAAGGCAAACTCTGAATTTAACACAGGTAAAAAAATATTTTAGAAAGGCAAGTTAATGAACCTCTTGGATGAATTTTTATGACATCTCTTTCTCCTCTGCTTTTTGTATTTATAATGTGCAATTTGACAGGATGGGTGGTAGCCCAAGAGGAAGAAGACCCTTTTCCTTTTCTATTGTTTAATAGGTATGGATGGAATTGAGCACGCTCTTTACCAAATAAACAGCAGTTCTGGTAAGCAACAACCTCTTCAGAAAGTAGCATAATTTACTCGTAGGAGAGGAAATGACTTATCCTGTGCTGAAGATGAGCTGAAAACCTGTCATCTATGCCCTAGACTCTAGGGCTACCTGTATTTACTACTGTAGAAGTAAGTGTAGAGTAAAATCTACCTCTTAAGGTAGCACAATCATGTACTTTACAAAGTATTCCATCTAACCACCATACTGTATACCTGAAACTAATGTAAAATCATATCAAATGTAAAATGTAATTGAAAAATTAAATTAAGAAAAGAACAACAAAAAAAGAAAAAACTGCATTTCCAATAAAATCATACTTCTTTGGATTAACAACCTTCTGAAAAATAAGTGTATTCTTTTTGTAAAATATATATAAAAATAATAATTTAAATGGAAGAAAAGAGTAATGTCAAAATTACATTGCTAAAAACAGCTGAAGCAAGAAATTATTATCCTTTGAAATAAAGATTAGTGTCTCTGTGAAAACAAAGTAATTCCTGCTGGGCTAACTCTAAACACCTGCATTTTACCATATTCACAAAAAAGATATTTTACTGCCAGTGCAGACATAAAAGTGAATGTGTAACTGTTTCCTCCCTTTACACCCCTAAAAAGAAGCAACGGAGAACCTTCTGCCCGTCAGAGATAACTACTCTTATCTCCACACTCTAATCAGTGGAGCTCAGAAAAGGAACAATATTAAACACATCCAGGACTGGTGTAAGCATTTTATGACTTATAAACTAGGAAAGTATAAACTATTTATCATAACACTGAAATAAAGTTGAACTTTCAGTGTTTTTGTAGTGCAAATTAAGGCAATTAATGTTCTTTCAAATTAATTTAAGCTATAAGCATTACAGAGATGACAGGTATTTATGACAAAATTTAGTCTCAATTAATATATCAATGTATTCAATTTTAAATAAAATATAACTAATTAAATTAATGAACAGTAGAATTTGCATCTTTCTCTTTCTTATTACAATAATCATGGCTTATTTCTGTACATTTATAAAACAATTTTATATTTAATTAAAATTTTATTAAAATATTGCCCTCATCCATTCTTTAATATGCATTTTAATTTCACCTATACAGGTGCAGCTTTAGAATATAACTTAATGTACTGAATCAATATTTTAAAAAATTAACACAGTTTTAATATATTAACACATTTATAAGACTTATTGTAGGTAATGTCACTTTAGAAATACTAATTTTAGTATTTGCAAAAAGCAAAAAAAATTAGGTCTTTTCATGATATTTATTAAGGTTTCATAATTCACTGCATGGAATTTTCTGTTTCAGGCTGGCCTATAGAAATAGACAGGAAGTAGTAAAACTCTTTCATTACAGATAAGGGAAAGTAAACTCAGTTTTCTGACTTTATAAAGAATTATATCTTCAATATTTGGAATAATTCACTAATTCATTTTTCTGGTGTTTTATTTTGAGGAAGATTTTTAACTAAGTTCAATTTCTTTAATAGATGTTTAATAGATTTCTTTGAACGTAAGTATATTCAAATTATTATTGAGTGAGCTTTAGTGATTTGAGAATTTCAAGAAATATATCTATCTTACTTACACAGTTCTTTTACCAAAATTGTTACTTAAATTTGTTCATGGTATTTTTATTATTCTATAATATGTGTCAAATCTATATTGATGTCACTGCTCTTTTTCCTGTTAATAGTAATTGTTTTTCTCTGCATTTATTTCCAATAAGTGTGCATAGTCATCAATTTATTAGATGACTGTCTAATAGCATTCTTTTGGTCTCATTGATTATCCTCTTTGTTTTTTATTTCACTCTACTCAGATAATTATCTCATTTCAATTGCTTTCTTTGCATTTTTTGATGTTTCAGTTTTTTGTAAAGGTAGAACTTGAGATCATTGATTTTAGACTTACTTTTATAATGTAAAGCTATCAGTTTTCCTCTTAGTACTACTTTAATTGCATTCACAAACTTTGATGTGTTTTGTCTTCTTTTTCATTCAATTTAAAATATTTTTCTTTACTGTTTGTCTTTGAACCATGGTTACTTAGAAGTTATTTACTTTTCAAATTTTGGACACTTTCTAGGTTATTTTACTGTTATTTATTTCTAATTTAATCCCATTTGTGTAATGAGCATTCTATATATATTTGTATCTTTTTATATTTGAGACTTTCTTTATGGAGTAGTGGGAGGGGTGGAGGTGGAAGGGGGTGTAGAAAGGATAAATGATGATGAAAAAAAATTTAAATAAAGAAAATATTTTATATTCATTAAAATTTTAATTCTGTTTCTAATTTTATGGTTAAGAAGAGGTAATTCATAAAATTTTGATGTTTTATTAAGCTAATTTTGCCTGAAAATTATATATGAAGTACATGATAAGAAAGCACAAATATTTTCTTTAAATGTGTTAAGTGACATTGATAAAGAAAAGTTCTGTCAGAGGTGACATATTCAAATGCTACTAAAACTATTCAAGTAAGCTTAATTTTGTAAAAAAGGTCTATAAAAAGATCTGCTCCTTGCCATGAAAAATTAAAAATGGCTCATTTTCCACATTAAGACATTTTAGAAAAATGTCTTCTGATGACTAATGGTACTAACCATTTTAGAAGTGGAGCCAAACTTTGCATTTATTTTTAACTTTATTTTTTATTGTTGACACCATTACAGATGACCCTCTTTCCCTCCCTTTTGCCCACCTCCATCCAGCCCCTGCTTCCTCCTCCCTCTGGCCACCTCCATGTTGTCTGTGTCTGAGGGTTGTGCATATACATTGATGGGGTAATCCCGTCACCTTCTTTCATCCAGTCCCACCCTTCCCCCTGTCCTCTAACAGCTGCCAGTCTGTTCCATGTATCCATGCCTCTGTTTGTATTTTGTTCATTAGATTGCACATATAAATGAGACCACATGGTATTTGTCTTTCTCTGACTGGATTATTTTACTTAGCATAACAATCCCCAGGATCCAGAAACAGCCCAGGTGCCCATTAGTAAATAGTGAATAAGAGCTGTGGTACATTTATACAATGGAATAGGACGAGGCCATATAAAAGAATGAAACCTTAACTTTTGCATAGCTTTCTTTTAAAGATGTATGTGTCCCTTCCTTTTAGGTTGCAGAAACCCTCCCTATTATTATAAAGCTCTACATATTTGCTGGTGTCAAAACTGCTATGTACAATATTCCATGTTGGATTACTCTTATCTGTTTTGTAAATCACAGGTTATCATCAATTCAGCTTTATGTTCTATAGCCATTGACCATCTCAGTCTATAGTGATTTCTGTCTCCTGACCCCATGTTAGCATATTTTTGTGTTGTCTGAAATTTCTGTTTTTAATGTCTTAATATGTCTTATATTGACTATTTAATTGCAAACCCTTAAGCTCTTTTGTTATTCGCACAATGCCTAGTAGTGTATCTTGAGCCTAAAAGCACTTGCTAACTCTGTTGATGGTGATAATAGGGTAGTGTCTTAAAAAGAGCAATTTAAAGACTTGCTATAATAATAATTGTTATATCAGGTTGTTGTCTACCCATCTCCATTTTCATCAAAGATCATTTGTAGTTTAATTTTTAATCCGCATTTTTCTCTGTCATTTTGACATTTCAATTTAAAAAGCTATTAAAAATAATTTGAGAAGTTATAGTATCTTTTATTGGAACCAACTTCTTAACAGGAAATCATATCCAGAGCAAGATAGACCTGGGCTAATAATTGGCAGATTTGTCTATTCTCCAAAAGAATAATATTTTGTAAACAAATGGAAATTTTAGAAGAGAGTCACGTATCATTGAATATGAAATTTAAAATAGGTTAGTCTAAACATAAGAAATGATGTAAATGAGAAAAAAATGCCCTCAAACTTTTTCAACATGTTCTTAAACTATTAGCTAACTCAAAAAATTCTATTAAATATCTACTATGCATAAGCACTATTCTTAGTGCCTGGGATAAAGCACCAACAGGAACCCTTGCCCTGGATTTATAATATACTCTAGGTCAAGGACAGACAACTGTATATGAATATATTATTAAGGAGTGGCAGTTGCCTTGACTGAAATTAGAAGTAGGTAAAGCAGTAGAAGTAGCAAGTGACAACGGTACAGTGGTGTCCAACCTGCAGCCCAAGGTGGCTGTGAATGTGGCCCAACACAAAACCATAACTCTCCTTAAGACATTATGAGATTTTTTTTGTGATTATGTGTCCCAATGTATTTAATGTGTGGTCCAAGACAACTCTTGTTCCAGTGTGGTACAGAGACACCAAAACGTTGGACACCCTGGTAGAATGAGAGGCTACTTTAGAGAGGATCAGAGAGCTCCTCTGAGAAATCAGTGTTTGAATGAGTGCACGAATGAAACAAGGAAGAAATATAGAAGAATCTGAGTAAAGAGCCTGCCTCCAAGTAGGGGGAGGAACACGGGCAAAGTTTTAGGGAGGGCCTGAGCTGGGATGATTCCTGTGTGAAGAAAGCCAGGAAGGCCTGCGTAGCCAAAGTAGATGCCGTCAAAGGCCTTCTAGCTGGAAATGGGTAAGGATTATTTCCTAAACAGGATAGGACGTCAGTGGATAGTTTTGAACCTGGTTTGCAGGCTTTTTAGCTCTTCCTTCTGTGGGGAATCTCCACTTCTTCCGCAGAGTGAGTAATTGTTTGTAAGAAACTACCTATGGCAGTTAGTTCCCATTTAGTTCAAACATATCAACTGATTTATTAATACCCTTCTGGAATTAGAGAATAACTTAAATTAAGATGCTGTTATAATGCGTAGAGATCTCTTTGTTTAAAAAAGGAGTGATATAGTTCTGGGCTCTGGTTTTAAGGCTCCCTAAACACTTGGGTGGGGGCGCAAATGCCCATGGTGCTAGGAGACAAAGTTAAATGAAACCAGCATAAGTATCTTTATCTCTCCTCTGATGGACAGTATCCACATGGGCTAATTGAGGATACACAAAGGCCCCTGGCCCTGGTAATATCTCTCTTTCCTGGACCCACCTGATAGAAAGCTATCAAGTTTTCAGTGTTTTGTTAATTGTTGAATAAGGTAGGCATATCTTGTTGTGGAGTCTAACATTTCTGATGCACAATGCTTTATGCACAGTCGCCTTATCTTTGGTGGATGTCAATATATTATCTGTTTTCCTGACAGGCCATTTCTCAGAGTTCACTGTGTATTCAGTTAAGTAAGATGTAATACTCTGCTTTCTGTTATAACTTATCCTTCAGAGGTTCCTTTTATGACTGCATCAAAATAATATTACTGAAGTAATTATGGAGAGTCAAATATTTTAGAGTGTTGAAAGTTGGGGCCCTATTTTAGGGCCATATTTAAAACCCAGAGGAGTAAAAGTGCTGAAATCAAAAGAATAAATATTGTATCAAATGATATCACACATTTGCATCCATTCAATGTTTTAAAAATCTGCCATCATAGTTTGTTCCAGGTTAAAATACATGTAGATCCAGACTCTGTTGCCAGGGCTGGTCCTCATTACCAGCATTACTAAGTCCACTTGAACAATAATACTTCATATTCTAGATACTTCCACACTCATGAAAACCTAGAAATTCTTTGCCTGGTTCCTCAAGACATGGTCCTCTGAACAGACCAGAAAAGTCAGCATTCCCAAAATGTTCATTGTCTCTCCATCTAAAATGCATTTTAACTTCTTTATGAATGCAAAAAGCATAGGTAGAATCAGGGAAGCTGACTGGGTAAGTCAGAATTATTGTTATTTTTATTTTAGTATATAAGTGTACAGATGTACTGCTTTAAAAAAAATCCTAGGAATTCTGTATGGGCCTTTTTTTCCCCTCTGACTCTTACCATGCACTGCAGTGCCATTAATGAGGCCAGAGACATGAAGACAGAAATACCATTAGCAACTAACAGTTTTTATACATATGATTTTGTGAATAGTTTGTAGGAGGGAAATGGGTAGAAATCGGGAGGATAGTAAGGAGGCAATTTCAGGAAGTCAAATGAAGGTGTCTCAAAACCAGACAGTGACCGTGAATATGGCCAGAGATGGCCAGAGTCTAGATAATATTTTAAAGCCTGAGCCCACAGGATTTCCTCCCTCCTTACACATGAGGTAAGAAAAGGAAAAGGTGAAGTTTAAATCCAAGCTGTTTGTTGTTTGGAAATGAAGAAGGGAGCCCTCAATTGAAAGTATGAAGGTTCTAGATAGAGTAAGCTTCAGAGATCCAGTCAACATTCAAGCAGAGATGTTAAATACACAATTATTCAACATATGAGTCTAGATTTACCAGAAAGATATGGAGAAGAGTTCTTAATTTTATAGTAGCCATCATGCATATGGAATTTAAAAACTAGATGAGAAAATTAAGGGTATAAGTTTAAACAAAGTAGAAGAGTAAAACATAAATTCTACGGCACTCCAATGTGAAGAGGTTCATTAGATTTAAAATAAGATACACTTGAACTAGGTTACTCTGCATCAATCATTACTCTAAAATGAATCAAGAGAGAGACAAGATTTTAAGTGTATAACCAGTGGGATTCTAAATGGATGCATGTTATTTTTTGCATTGATGTTCTGCAGTTAAGCATATGAAGAATTTCTAGAGAGCAAGAACTATGTTCTTCAATTATTTTAACGATTTATAATATTTTCAAAGTATTATACTGACCTTAATTTATAGTACAGAAATAGAAGATTTATAATTTTAGGAAATAATTTCTATATGTTCAAGAGTATCTGGATACAGTAAAATTTAATTTTCACAATTCCTATTTTAATTTATGAAACCTTAAAATGATATTTAAAGTTGGATATTTGCTTTGCATTTCTTACCTTATTATTATTACTGTTCAGGTGTTATTTAGTTATTCCATTAATTTTGAACACCAAGTATTTCCTTCAATTATTTAATTAAAGTTTCAGAAAAATAACACAGGGTACCTCCTAGGAAATACCCTCTAATTGCAAGATTTCTTATCTTCTGCAGTCCTATTATGAATGTTAATTATATCATGAAATAATATGTTTTGGATATGGTTGACATACGTATTATTGTAGCATTTACTCAAACTTGCTAGAAGTATGCATTTGAAAGTCAGAGTTTGTTCTTAGTCAACATTAATGGGAATTAGGGTGCCTGGCTGTGCATGTCTGTGTGTTTATGTGTGGATGTATGTACACATGCAGAAGTGTCTATGGATGGTATGTGTTTGTCCAAGAGCACATTTTTAGTATTTCTTGCTTTTCACATCAGACTTCATAAGTTAGATATAAATATCTTATAGATCAGGCAAAAATTAAAATTTATTGGCCAAGTGCCAAAAGCCAGGCAGAAAGAAAGGTCATACTGGCACACAGAAAACATCCTTACTGCCATCCCCATAACTGTCAGTTTACCTCTCTTTCACTGCAAGATTCCTGAGGCTTTATTTATTTATTTCTAATTTCAGTCAACACAATATTCTATTAGTTTCAGGTATACAACAGAGTAATTAGACACTTAAGAAGTGATCCTCTTGTAAAGTTTTAAAATGCAGTGATGCATTTCTGTAAATTTTTAAATAAAGTTCCTTCAGGTAGACACTGCCTTTGAAGAGCTCATTGTTTAGTGAGTTAAAAAACAGCCAAAGATCATTATGATATAGTGTGAAAAGTGAAGTGATGACTATGGATCCGCTGTTACACAGCCAATGGGAATGATTAACTTCATCAGGTATAATGGGGAGGGTTTCTATAGAGTGGTGGCAGTTGCTGTACTTCTGGGCAGTCCCATGAAGGACCTTTAAATTCTTAGTTAACTGCTAGCCATGAACCAGGGCTCAGCTGCTGTCATTTTCTCAAGAATGCCTTTCCTGATTCCTCTGGCTGACTCATGTTCCTGTGTTATATATTTGCTTCCTACCAATGTGTTCCTTTCCTTAATTCATAATAATACATACATTCATTACTGAAATGATGTGCCTGCCTTTTGCTGTACCCCTCTCCCCATTAGAAGTCCCATGAATGCATGCTTGGGATGTGTCAATTTGCTCCGCTTTGTATCCCCAGAACCTAACAAACTACCTGGCTTAACCAGCAGGAGAAATTATAAATCACTTTTTAGATGTGGAATTAAGAAATTTTAAAGAAGAGTCTAGATTTTGGGTGTCTTAGTGAAATATGTTTGTATACCTATCAGATCTTTAAATAACTAATTGACATTTTTAGGTCTCTTTGCAGTAACTTTTCTCAACTAGAGTGACAACTTGCATTGTTGAACTATTAGATGTAGTACTTATCAAATGTTCCTTATTCTTTTGGGCTCTCTAGTAAGATTAAATATTGTTTATAGTAACTCATAGAGTTCTGCTCATGTTTACCTTCCAAAGTGTCTCATAATTTGTCTTTTCCGTTTCAGCTTCTTCATATCTCCATCAGAAATCTTATACTCTGTATTCTTTACTTCATCATTTTTTTTACCTTAGTTTCCTCCTGTCCTCAAACATACTATAGTAGGCTTGTCAGTAATTACTTCTTCTAAATTCTATTTGCAAATTGACAGTAATTATGACTTTATCTGTAGTTAAAAAGGTTGTTTAAATTTTAGTCATTTTTAAAGCATTGAAATTCTAACATCAGAAAAATAAAATATCTTTTACCTTTGAAATGCTCTTACCAAAGGAAATAGATCTAATTGAATGTATTATTTTTCCCTACAAAGAACTTGTCATTTTCAGTGAATCATGACTTAGAATTGGTTATAACTAATAAGGCTGCTTCTGTCAGGCAGAAATTTAAAACAACAACAACAACTAATCTTTCATAACATTACAAACGTTTTCTACTTGTTGGCAGTTTTTCCTGTCGGATTATTATTTTTATCACAGATGAATGATGTAAGTTAATATCAAAAGGTAAACAATTTACGGGACTTAATGAAAGGTCAAATTTAGGAAAATGTTAAAATCCCAGGGAGTTCTAGTTCATTAATTTCAAAGATGTATATATTTATGGCAAAAATTATTATGTACACTTGATAGAAAATA